>WWET01005313.1:55649-71375 GCA_011038615.1 Limnodynastes dumerilii
TTTTAAATATGAGAAAGGACATTTTGAAGCGATAAGGGCAGTTTTCTATTGAAAACTGCCCCTATCACTCCAAAATGAACTCTATAAATAGAGCCCATAGTGTTTAGCTTTGATTTGGACAGTCTGGGAGGTATGATCACTTATATATGCTCTGATAATGCCGTATCAGTGTGTAGTGTCAATTGTTAGTAGAGGGTGGGTGGATTAAGGTATATAAAAATAAATTATTTCCAAGTAATATAATACAATGTTAAAAGGTAAAGACTTTATTTCCTAGCAGAGATGATGTACTTATAAAGTTTTACAATAAAATTCAACCCAGAATGCTTTACAGCAGCACCACAATAGGACAATTTATATATAAATTGAGGCTAGAGTTCTCTCTCTCATCGGTCTCTACTTTTTATATATATGCATATGAAGCACCAATTTTACTAAGAATATATATGCATTTATTATGAAACACAGACTATCCAAATGGGAACTGTACCATTCATGTATGATTAAAAGCTAGAGATCTTCATGATAAGGCTTCTTTTGCCACTAGATCTCCAATATTCTACTGGCTTTGAGGTACTGATATAATCAGTATTATTATTTGAGCGCTCTGTTAGGGCTGGTGTGGCAACCTATATGTCTTAAGCAATAAGCACACGCAAGCCTCACATTTGACTGAAAGCTAGGATCTTGAATTTATTACTGGGGACTTTCCCCTTGGAAAAAACCATTGAGCTCTAGGTCCCTTTGTGCAGAGGGCAGCCTGCTTTACAATTTCAATAGGTTCTGTGGAATAAGAGAGGGTCAATTTAAGTGCTGTTGTCCTCACTGTAGGTTAAGGTACACACACAGGAAGAGCTTGCTCAGTTCCCTGGTACCTGGATAAAATATATCTACAAGGCACCTCTTTAGAGAAGACCTTGGACACACCCCTATCCTTTTGTGAATTGATACTTGCACTCATTTGGTTCTCATTGCAAGAGAGACTTGACCACTGAAGGTGCAAGCTGGGAGGAGGTGGCAAGTTAATTTTATTATTGTTTTACACACATCCCTACTCCCATACCTCCAATTCTGGGAGGCATATAGTATGTTCAAACAAATAAAAGACATGACACATGCCGCAAATAATCATTGAGCTACAATACATATAACCCTTGACACACAAAAAAAAAACCAAACAAACCAAGAAGAACAAATTAATCTTTCCTCTCAGAACACTGGACCACTGCTAATTCTGACCACAGCGGTAGTAGAGGATTGATGCTGGATCCCGACCGCATCCAAAAATCCACTTCCCTCACCCTCTAAGGATTTCTACCAGATGACCCCTAATTGTTGAATTTTTAACCAGGACAGAATTCTGAATTCAGACTATACATAATCATCCTGGAAAAGAGTTGCCCACTCATTCCCCGCTTTGTAAAAGATGGTGTCTTCCAATTCTAGTTATCGGAAAACAGTCCTATGTAGGAAGTCTGGATCCGGTCCACTCTTCCCATGGGAAATGCTGCCCACATTTGTGTGAGGAACTAAGCTCGGTATTGGATGACGGGAAGAGCGCTGCGGCACATAGAAGGTTAGGGTTAGGATGCAGAAGATGAAGGGTTACGGTTAGGCTGTGGTAGATGGAGGGCTAAAGTTAGGCTAATAAAAGGGGAAGGTTAGGGTTAAGCTGCGATAGATAGAGTGTTAAGGCTAAAGTGATAAAAGGGGAGGGTTAGGGTGATGATTAGGTCTAGGGTTGGAGTTAGGGAAAAATCATACCTGTTGGTGGGGCAGTATTCTGATCTTCACTCATCGCTAGGTGCAGGGATTCTTCATTTACAGCAATCGGAAAAAGACTGCTGCCGCTGCTCCCCTGATGGAACAGACTTGTGGCTACAAATGTACGAACTTTGCTAGCTTTTATTCTGCACGGAGGAGATTAGTACACTCCCCCTTGATCTCCTCTATGCAGAAGGCAGTACGAGAACTGCACCCTATCTTAAGAATTAAGGGTATCTGTACAGAATACTGGATTGTATGTAAGGGCTTAGCCAAGCCATAACTGTACAATTTAAATACCTATGGCCACCCATCATGTGCATCTCGTTCACATGGGGAGTCAGCCAGCCCCCCAACCAATACAGAATTCCTTTTAGTGTGTACATTTAGATAGGCAATTTCCATATGTGATAGAGAAAATTATACCTAGAATCTGACTGGTTACTATGTGTTATTAACACTTCTACTTGTAACTGGGGTGTTTTACACAAGTAACTACTATAGCATGGTACTTAGTTCCATACGACAGATATTTTGTGGAAAGGGGCTGTACTTTCCTACCACTACAGGGGTGGGCTTAGATATTTATGAGCGGATCAGAGGTCAGACGGACCACTGATCCACTCGTGTGACTTAAGGTTGCCCTATGGCAGTGAAGTCACACAAATATGCACACATCGGAGGGAAGTGACAGGGGGAGTTCACTCTTTTACGCGTACTGACGGACCCTCGCATGTACTGAAAGCGTGTGGGGGTCTGAGTCCGGCCCATAGTTTGTACCCGGCAGTATCAAGCGCTTTAAAAATCTTCCCTTGTGCCAGTCCCAGAGAATGTGAGCTTGGAAAGTACACAGGAGGCTTCCTCTCTGCCACAAACCCCGCCATTAGAGAGCAGTGCCTGACAGCCCTAGTTAGGAACTCAGCACTTTTGCTCAGTGCAATATAAAAAAAATCTGCCCTAAGAAAGCTAGCTATGATAGTGCTCATGAAATGAAAAATACTAATTAATAGATCTGTGGTTTAAAAGAATGGCTTTGTAATGAAAATTGTAGCACTGCCGTTGTAATAAATTTAGAACAAGAGTATTTTTGTCCTTGAGCAATTTCATTGAAATATTGAGATTTTATATTTTTACAGAGAATACTGCGTCATTTTGTATTCATGTACCTTTACGCAATTCATTTTAAGGGTCATACTTAGCAAACATAATTTAAACTAAATAGAGAAATATCTGTAGTTTTCAGACTTTTTCATTAAATATAACTTTTGTTCAAATTTATTAAAGGGGCAAAAGTACATATAGCGCTACATCTACCCCTATTTCCGCATCAAGGGCCGTATTCAAAGATCCATTTTTTAAAAGTACGCAATTATACATACGCACGTAGCAAGCCAACACCCAGGGCCGGCGCGACCTGCTCCGTGAGGGGATGTGGTGCATCCAGGTGCCATGCTGGATAGGCGCCGGACATCCCCCCGCTCCCCGCTATATAGATTGGCAGCGTTCATACAGGAGACTGTATGAACGCTACCAATCTGTATAGCGTGGTGCGGGGGGGATGTCCGGCGCCTATCCAGCATGGTGCCGGGATGCACCGCATGCCCCCGCGGAGCGGGTTGCGCCGGCCCTGTGCCCTAGGCCCCCTGAACCCTTAATCCGGCCCTGTATGGTAGCGTAAGCACGCTACGCTAGAAACGTCATGGAAACGTAGCTCTGGATCTTGCCCTTATTAACTACTTCAAAACAAAAAAAAAAGTTTTTAAAAAGAGATAAATAAGATATTTGAGTAGATGTTTGACTAGATGTGATAGACCGCATTATATAGAGAATGGGGCAGGGAAACACAACAACACAACAGCGTAATGTGAGATTCTGTCAAACTGGTGTTAAATGCATATTTACCAAACAATAAAAGTAACAAAAGCTCACAAACAATCACAACAATTATTGAATACCTGACTTACAAAAAATGATTAGATTACTCTACTAATAAATTTTAAGATGGGGAAAAAATCCAGGGAAACTACTAGCTAACATGACTAAACTTTATATACCTCAAAGTTGTATAACAGCTCTTATAAAATCAGAGACGCGTTTGCAAGCGCAAACGAAAATAAACGCACGCACATAGCAAAGGACACCTACCAAAACCCCAGTCACTCAACTCGCAAATCCGTACTCTCGTAGACTTACATTTCCATAGACCACACTTATCTTTCCGTGTGCAGTTGCGTACGTACGTGTCCTCCGTGCGTTCGTATTATGATAGTCGCGCCCACATTCCTTCATTAAAATGCCTACCCCTGCCCATTTTTATTTAAATTATCACGTTCGTATTTTTGCGTGTGAGATCCGTGCGTATGTACTCATGTGCGATTCAAAGTCCCTTGCCTTCCATGACTTATGAACGTATATTCAACATAGATTATGTACCAAAAGTTACAACGCATGCGCAGTTTGTCCGATCGCAAAAATACGCACGCATCTCGCTGGTATTCCAGGTACTGTAATACGGAATTACAAGATTGGTTGCTATGTAAAGCTCATCTTCCTTGACTCACACAAGAGAAGATGGGTATTCTAGACAAAACTATATAAAATCCCTTGCCCTGATGATCTACCGAATACTATAAAAGTCTTAAAGAAAAGTTAACCCTCACTTTTTATTAGAATTATAGTATCCACTCATGATTTAGCCTTTAACTTTTCCTTCTTTAATGAAACTCACATATTTATCCTGAAACCAAATAAAAATCCCCAATAAGTTGAATAGTTTCATCCAATAACTCATCTGAATAACACTTTAAATTGTTAGGTAAGATAATGTCACCTTTTAAAAGCAGTCACCTTTTAAAAGCAGATGAGAGAGGCTGTCGACATTTTCTATGTAGACATTCTAAGCCCAATTATTCGAAGTACAATTTTCAAAGTACTTTAATAATAACAACATCATGGATATGAAAGCGTTATACAAGAACCATATACTGACCTGCATTCCATCTCTGCTTCTCCACAGGTAATTGAACTCCTTTCTCTGCAACTCTAAATCCATCTCTCTGCGTAGCTCTATTTGGTAATTGAACTCCTTTCTCTGCAACTCTAAATCCATCTCTCTGCGTAACTCTATTTGGTAATTGAACTCCTTTCTCTGCAACTCTAAATCCATCTCTCTGCGTAACTCTATTTGGTAATTGAACTCCTTTCTCTCCAACTCTAAATCCATCTCTCTGCGTAACTATTTGGTAATTGAACTCCTTTCTCTCCAACTCTAAATCCATCTCTCTGCGTAACTATTTGGTAATTGAACTCCTTTCTCTCCAACTCTAAATCCATCTCTCTGCGTAACTATTTGGTAATTGAACTCCTTTCTCTCCAACTCTAAATCCATCTCTCTGCGTAACTATTTGGTAATTGAACTCCTTTCTCTCCAACTCTAAATCCATCTCTCTGCGTAACTCTATTTGGTAATTGAACTCCTTTCTCTCCAACTCTAAATCCATCTCTCTGCGTAACTATTTGGTAATTGAACTCCTTTCTCTCCAACTCTAAATCCATCTCTCTGCGTAACTATTTGGTAATTGAACTCCTTTCTCTCCAACTCTAAATCCATCTCTCTGCGTAACTATTTGGTAATTGAACTCCTTTCTCTCCAACTCTAAATCCATCTCTCTGCGTAACTATTTGGTAATTGAACTCCTTTCTCTCCAACTCTAAATCCATCTCTCTGCGTAACTCTATTTGGTAATTGAACTCCTTTCTCTCCAACTCTAAATCCATCTCTCTGCGTAACTATTTGGTAATTGAACTCCTTTCTCTCCAACTCTAAATCCATCTCTCTGCGTAACTATTTGGTAATTGAACTCCTTTAGCGGTTACGTGTGAAAAAGTTAAGGTAAGGTTTGGGAAGCGTATCTTGACAAAATACGTCCGTGCAAGGGGTGTGCCAAGGGGAGTGTAGCGAACTTACGTGCACGAAAATACGCTACGCGAATAAACGTACGGCACACATAGTTCTGGATCCGGCCCATTGCTTGTAACTATTGAATGCTTTTTTGGAATGTTTAAATCTTGCCCTTAGATTGCTAGTAATTTATTGCCCCTAGATGTGTGTTTTCTTAAGGATTTTTATTGGCTGAAAGGCATTTTGCCTCAGCTGCAGTGAATTTCCAGGCACTAATTAGATGCCTCAGTCACCTTTTAAAAGCAGATGAGAGAGGCTGTCGACATTTTATATGTAGACATTCTAAGCCCAATTATTCGAAGTACAATTTTCAAAGTACTTTAATAATAACAACATCATGGATATCAAAGCGTTATACAAGCGTTGCACAAGAGGCAAACAGGAGGGAACATTCTACCAGGAAAACAACTAATCAAGACCACTATAAACATCTGGCCTGTGGATCTTCTAAGTCTGCACCATCCAGCAACTCTGTGCATAGCCTGTAAATACTACTTGAAACTTTCAAAGAAAAACGCTTATTTATGCTTTATATGTTGCTTCTGTTATACCCACATACTCTTAAGAAATCATTACCCTTCATTTCACTTGCTTTTACATCTTCATACAATTTCCCTGCAATGCTTACACCCCTGCTATTTCTGATTTCCTTACACAACAATTTCTATCACTTTTATACATCTTTCAATAACCCTCATTCAGATCCCTGTATTCTTATAAGCCCAGCTCTTCTAAGCAATCCCCAAATTAACTCCCATGAATTCCTACCTTATCTAAAATGTCTATCTGTAGCTTCCTCTAAAGATACAAATCATAAAACATCTCATAGATCACATAATCTCCTATTTCTCTCACTACTTCTTCTGTTAGCTGGTGATATTTCTCTCACACAAATCAATCAAACTCTGGACACTATAGGAATCATGCAAATATCAAACACATTTCCTGTCTCCCACCACCTTCAAAAACAATAAACTGCGCACTATGGAATGTACGCTCTGTCTGTAACAAGCTAACCTCAATTCATGACCTTTTCCTTTCTAACAACCTTAACCTTCTTGCACTAACAGAAACTTGGCTCTCTGATTCTGACACTGCCTCACCTGCTGCCCTCTCACATGGTGGCCTTCCCTTTACTCATACCTCCAGGCCTGGAGACAGACGGGGTGGTGGGGTTGGAATACTTCTTTCACAACATGTCACATTTACTAATCTACCTAATGTCCCTTCGCTTACTTTCACATCCTTTGAAGTACATGCTGTACGCATCTTTAGCCCTTATCCTCTGCGTGTCGCTGTAATCTATCGTCCCCCCAGTGAATCCTGCCAACAATTTCTACAACACTTTTCTGCGTGGCTCCCTCATTTTTTATCCTCTGACTTACCGACTGTTATCCTTGGTGATTTCAACATTCCCATTAATGATCCTCCCTCTCCTCATGCCTCTAAGCTTTTCTCTCTTACCTCCTCTTCTTGGCCTCTCCCAGTGGATTGATTCTACTACCCATAAGGATGGTAATTGCATTGATCTTGCAATCTCCAAGCTATGCTCAGTCACTGATCCCAATAACTTTCCTCACCCTCTCTCAGACCATCACCTTATCACCTGCAAACTCTCTCATACCAAGTCTAACTCTATACTCTATAACTCGCCAACACCTACTCGCACCCGTAGAAATATTAATGCCATTAATTTTAACCAACTTTCTCAATCTGTGCAACAACTTCTATCTCCTGTCCCTAATCTCCACTCTCCTGATGTAGCAGTTTCTCACCTAAACCAAACACTAGTAGACATCCTTGACCAACTTGCTCCAGCTACACCTCATGTACCACGGCGACTCAAATGTCAGCCATGCCACACCAATGACACACGTACCCTTAAAAAACTCTCTCGCAAAGCAGAACGTCGTTGGCGCAAATCTCGTCTGCCCCATGACTTTCTTACTTACACAAACACCTATCACACTTATAGAACTGCCCTGGATAATGCCAAACAATCTTACTTTCAAACTCTCATTTCTAATCAGGCTTCTAACCCCAAACACCTCTTTCGTACATTTAATTCTCTACTAAACCCTCTTGTGCCTAATCAACCAACCTCCATCAATGCCCATGATCTTGCAACGTACTTTAAGGAAAAGATCGATAACATAAGACTGGAACTATCCTCCAACTCCTCTTCTACTAACATACTGTCCAACTCTTTTTCTCCACCCTCTGGCACTATGTCCTCATTCCATCTCACAAATGAAGAGGAAATATCTGCTCTATTCTCCTCTTCCTACTCTACTACTTGTCCTCTTGATCCTGTACCCTCACAAGTCAGTCGATGCCTATCTTCTGTGCTTATTCCAACCTTAACTACAATCTGCAATCTCTCTCTGAATACTGGTATCTTCCCATCTCTATTCAAGCATGCACTGATTACTCCAATTCTGAAAAAACAAAACTCTGACCCAAATTCTCCCTCAAATTATCGACCCATTTCCCAGCTCCCATGCCCCTCAAAGCTGCTTGAAAGACTGGTCTATACTCGCCTCACTAACTTCCTCTCTTTACACAATCTTCTAGATCCTCATCAGTCAGGATTTCGCTCTCAACACTCCACTGAAACTGCACTGACCAAAGTCCTCAATGATTTGGCTACTGCTAAATCCAAAGGCCACTACTCTCTCCTAATTCTCCTTGATCTTTCTGCTGCTTTTGACACTGTTGATCACTCTCTTCTCTTACAAATGTTACAATCAATAGGTATTCAGGACATAGCTCTTCCTGGTTTACATCCTACCTCTCCAATCGCTCTTTTAGTGTCTGCTTTTCTGGGTCCACTTCTTCTGCCCTTCCGCTTTCTGTGGGGTTACCTCAAGGCTCAGTCCTGGGTCCCTTGCTCTTCTCTATTTACACCTCTTCCCTTGGACAGCTAATAAAGTAATTTTGTTTCAAATATCATCTCTATGCAGATGATACACAAATCTATATATCCACTCCTGAACTATCCCCAACCGTGCTGGCTTGGGTCACTGAATGTCTTTCCGCCATCTCATCCTGGATGTCCTCTCGTCAACTTAAACTTAATCTTTCAAAAACAGAGTTATTAATATTTCCATCTGCTAACAAGACCTACCCACCTGGTCTCTCTATTGCTGTCGACAACACTGAAATATTCCCTACTCGCCAAGCTCGCTGCCTAGGTGTTACACTTGATTTTGAACTGTCCTTTATGCCCCATATTCAATCTGTTTCGAAATCTTGTTATATACATTTAAAAAACATTTCCAAAACTCGAAAATATCTCTCACAAGAAACAGCTAAAACGCTCATTCATACCCTAATTATATCCCGCATTGATTACTGCAATGCCCTTCTTATTGATCTCCCACAAAATAAAATTGCCCCTCTACAGTCTATATTATCATGCAGCAGCGAGACTGATCTTCCTTGCAAAATGCTCAACTACAGCTACTCCACTCTGTCAGTCTCTACATTGGCTGCCTGTAAAATACAGAATCAAATACAAAATCCTCTTGCTAACCTATAAAGCCATAAGCAACACTGCACCTGCATACATTTCCTCACTTGTCTCAAGATATATCCCAGCACGTTCTCTCAGATCATCACAAGATCTACAACTCACCTCTGTACCTCATAAATGCTCAGATTTAAGGTTGCAAGACTTCCCCCGGGCAGCACCCACTCTCTGGAATAGCCTTCCTCGCCCATTAAGACTATCCACTACTCTACAATCTTTCAAGCGTTCCCTTAAAACTCATCTCTTCAGACAAGCTTATCAAATTCCACAACCACCCTAAGCATTAAATACCATACTATCAACCACTTCTACAATTTAACACATTACGAACACAAACCCGCACGCTCTCTGTTCTACAATTCCCTCATCTCTGCTACTAACACTGCTGTGTGACTGGAGCATACAGAAATTTACGTTAGTCAACAATACGTGCGTTTTACGTGAAGTAGGCGGGGGGTGGTATTTAAAGTGTACAGTATGGGCGTGCTAAGCTGCGTACGTTCACGTAGTCTGTACGTCCGTTAGCGGAAGTATGGTGTTACATTTGAAAAAGTTAAGGTAGGGTTTGGGTGGCGTATTTTGACAAAATACGTCCGTGCAAGGGGTGTGCCGAGGGGAGTGTAGCGAACTTACGTGTGCGAAAATATGCTCCGCGAATAAACGTACGGCACACGTAGTTCTGGATCTACCCCAATATTATCAACCACTTCTACAATTAAACACATTACGAACACAAACCCACATGCTCTCTGTTCTACAATTCTCTCATCTCTGCTACTAACGCTGCTGTGTGACTGAGGCATACAGAACATTGAGCACTTTTGTAATACACCCTGGCAGGTCCATTGTGTGATATATAGCACTTGCCCTTATGTATCAAACCCACTGTCCTATAGAATGTAAGCCTGTGAGCAGGGCCCTCTTACCCACCCAGTCTGTCTGTTATTCCCCAGTATTGTTATAATACTGATTGTAACATTGTAAAGCGCTACGTAATCTGTGGGCGCTATATAAAAACCTGTTAATAAATAAATAAAATAAATAATGCCCTCTCTACTTCAACCTATTTTGCATTACTTACTTGCCACAAACAGGGTTTTGGGACTGCATTCTGTTAAAGTGATAAGGGCAACAATATTGGTGAATAGAGCTTTGCATAATCTCTGACTTCTAAAAATATTTAGTCAAGCCTTGTTGCACATAAGGCATTTGATTATTAATCGGACACACTAATACACTGTGCTACAATATCATTCTTTTGGCACAGCCTTTACAGGCTTGATTTGTTATCTATATTATTCTCCAACTACAATGATATCGCTTAAAGGACAGCGGGGTGAGAATCTTATCATGGGAAGAGGGACAAGGCAAGGTTGTCCTTTATCTCCCCCCTCCTCTATTGTAATCTCCCTTTTAAGAATACTTAAAAACTTAAAAGATTTTGAGGGTATCAAGAAAAATGAAGGATAAAAAAATAAGCAAATAAAAGCAAATTTTATTTGCATCACTGGAGAAGATTCAGGGGTTTGGTACAACACAATGGTGTGTAATGGTGTTGATATCCCCTTCACTTGGGCTACTGTTCGTTGTTTAGGAGTTCAATGACCAGATTCACACTTACGTGTGAAATCAGTACGCACAGATTCGCAAATATATGTGCCTAAGTGACAAGGCAACACCCATGACACTCCCCACACACTTATGGATTTTTGAAGACTTCCGCCATCATAGGACAACTTTAACTTTATGGGCGTATATTTGTGCTTAAGTTACTTAGGTACGTGCGTACATTTTTAACCATAGCCATATCCTACGTAGATTTTGTAAAAAAAGTTTTAAAAAAGTTACTACGCATGCGCAGTTTATCCGATCCTAAAAATACGCATGGAAAGAGCAGCACTTTCGTAAGTGTGAATTCGGTCTAAAATCACCAAAAACATATTTGCTTTATATTCAAAACACAGGGTTTTTTGCATGAATTAGAAAGGATGGACCTTAAAGAATGGTGATGTTTACAACTATATATACACATATAGGGCCCTATTCAGACTTCGTTTTGAAACGCGACCGCAAATATACGTACACTCGTAGCAAGGAACACCCACCAAAACCCCAGTCACTCCCCTTGCTAATCCGTGCTCACGTAGATTTACACATAGACCACCTCTGTCTCTGCTGTCCCATGCGTCTGTGTCCTCTGTACGTGCGTATCATGATAATCGCACCCAATTTCCTTCATTTAAATGCATCGCTCCGCCCATTTTCACTTAAAATCTCCCGCACGTATATTTGCGTTGCATATCCGGACATATATACACACGTGCTTATCATACGTCCGTCCGTAAGGCACTTCCGTGCGAATAGTCTACTATGCATGCGCAGTTGAAAAGTATCTAAAAATATGCATGGGAGTCACCGTGAAAGCGGGAGTCTACATACGGCCCATATACACTGAGCAAATCTTATTAAAATGTCTGTACTTACAAATTATTACAAACCCTACCCAACAATCCAAATCCAATATGGGAATTAATTTTCCTAACATTGGACCTGATCCTGACTTCCACATGCATTCCATATGTGTGGAGGTCTGTAAGTCACACAGACAGGAGTTGGAACACTCACTAGGCAGGTACAGACAGTGTGAGATGAAAAACACACAGACCACTCAGGAACACCAGGCGCTAAGGCCAATAGTGAGGCTTCTCTGGATCAGGCTATTTAAAGTCCATTCCACCAATCAGCTGCAGAACTCAGGCAGTCCTAATTGATTAACTTGCATTATTCAGCAGCTGAGGGAAACCAAGCTCATAGAACCCAAAAAGGTAACTTTACAGGCTGCTAGGATTTCTCCTGCAGCGTGTAGCAATACAATTCAAGAAATGAGTGGTATAATTTGGTAAGTATCTGAATGGAAGAGTGTACCTCATATCCATTTTTGTGGATCACTATTTGAGGAAATTCATATTATAATTATCATCATATATGAAAGATACCTCAGACATTTTGAAGAAGCTTGAGGGAGTATTATTATCGGCACATGGTTGTATACATTAGATATAGAATTCTCCCCTGTCGACTATAGCGTCTGGTGTATTCCCGCGGCATGCCTGCGTTTGATCGTGTGTTCTCCTTGTGTTTTTGCCTTGGATTCTTTTGGTGTTTTTCCTCTGTTTACCTTACCTAACCCTTACGTGCCTCTGTTTTGTTGTCTGCCTTGTCTGTGGTTCTCAGTGAGTGGCACGAGTATCTTGCTGCTCGCGCTGGCAGCTGGGCTCTCCTGTCTGGTACAGCGTTCCTCCTTGTTGAGTGTTTGTGAGTTCCCATCTCTCACTCCTGTACCTGGTCTGAGTGTTCCATCTCTCAGTTTTGCCTGTATTTTCCATCTTACAGAGCTTTGATCCGCTGTAATTATTATCCTCGCAGTTTGTTTATTCCCTGCGTGTGTCATCTCTGCAGTGTGTTATTTCACTGTTTGGTTCATCTTACAGTGTGTTTTGCCGCTGTGTTTGTCATCTCCACAGTGTGCTGTTTTGCTGTATCTGTTACCTTGCAGCATGTTGGACCTAGTTTCTGGGTCCCTGTGCTAGTCTCCTTGGTGTTTGTCATCTCACCTTGTGTGTTCCCCTGTGAGTTCTTTCCAGTGTATCCATCTCCACTGTGTCCATCTCCAGTGTGTAGTGTGTGGCGTGAGTCAGTCCTTCGGACTCTGGCCGCGGTGTGCTTATTACAACATTGTAGCCTCCTCCTGCTTTCTCCCTGCATACCTACCTTGCTCTGTTCTGTATCTGGTCTGTGGGTTCCAGCAGTATCTCGTATGCCTGGGTTACTGCCTACCATCTTGTATGCCTACTGTTTATCTATATACTATTGTCTTGTTGTGCAAGGGTTCCTGCAGAATCATTGTTGTGTCTGGGTTCCTGGTTATGAGTCGGTTCCAGTACAGGCACCTTCGCTGCAGATCATCCTTGGAAGTTATCGCTGGGGGCCGCAACCTGCTCCTCTCTAGCAGCCAAATCCATCCCCACCATCAGGGGCTCTGGTGAAAACCTGGTTTGGGGTTAGACTCTGCGCCCCGGTGAGAAACTCCCTTGGTGACTGTAACACATGTGGTCCCGCTATATCGATGATGTGTTTGTTATTTGGGAAGGGGATAAGGAACTATTGGAAGAGTTCATTTATCTCTTTAAATATTAATTACCTCAACCTTAGATTAACAAGGGATATCAATAAAATGTAAGTTTCTTTTCTTGACTTTAAAATTTTTGTTTGTGGGCGATAATCAGAACCTAGAAACAGATATTTTCAGAAAGCCTACTGCAATGAATACATTATTGCAAACTTCCAGTTTCTACTTTCCAGCCACAATAAAAGGTATGGGGGAATTTACTAGATTAAGACATAATTGTTCCAACAATTATATATTTAAGGAAAGATCTAAAGAATTATCTGAACGTCTGAGAGTCCATTGCTACAGTAGAAAGCTTATTAAGAAAGTATAACATAAAATGAACAAGAAAGAGAGATCTGTTTTACTTACGTCCAAACCAAAAAAGATAGAAGATACAAATACTCTTAGACCCTTACCACCAAATTTAATAAGTATTGGAAAGAAATAAGAGATATAAGAGATAAGAGAAAACATTAGGCGGTTTTAAGAGCTGAACCTAGATTGATTTTAACTAGCAGAGCTATGCCAAGTTGGAGGAGATCCAGCAATTTAAGGGACTGTCTGGTGAGGAGTCATTTTGAGGATAGGGAAAGATAAAGCAGAAGGGCACAATCAAATTTGGCCAGTGTAAAGATTTCATGTACATGGAAAACATGACCTCCATTCAGGATAAATTTGATAGGATCTATCATATTAAAGATTATATTGATTGTAACAGTGTGGGGGTCATCTATTGTACATGTGTCCATGTAACATGCACTATATAGGTAAAGCATGTAGACCACTGAAACAATGGATCCTTGAACACGTTGGCAATGTGAGAAATACCCATACAGATAAAGAGAAGATGAAAAACTTACTTCTGTCACCTTTCATTTCCTCATAACCAAAAATATCAGGGCTTTTGGTATTGAGAAGAGCACTCTTGGTATTAGGGGAGTTTGCCTGGATAAGGAGCTCTTCAAAAGAGGGGTCAAATGGATATTCAATCTAGGATCAATAAGCCCAGTCGGTCTTAATGAGGAAAATAACATTATGGTATTTTTAGATTGAAGGTTGGTATCATATTTATAGGATTACATTTCCTCCTCAGACAAGATGACTGCTTTTTATTGTTTTTTATTTCTACATGGGGATTATATTAAAGTGCTATTTATTTATTTATTTATTTATAACAGTTGATTGTATACTTTTGTGTAAATTACTCTTTTATCTTTTTTCAGTATAATCTGATATTAATAGTTAGGTATTAGCTCTATTATTGGTATAAAAAAAATTGTTTCATTAATACATAGTCTATAGGATATGTCATTAAGATTTTTCTTCTGATTTCACCATTCTAATGGTTGTCTATATTAATTTCTGAAGTAATAATTAGATATAATTAAATATTAATATACAATATATTTTCATATGTTATTCTTTAATCTGTGGAGATGTACACCTTCTTTTATTTATTTATTTATTTAGTTATTTTTTTATACTATATTACATTACACTTTTTTAGCTTAATAGTATCACTATGTATTAGGAACATTTGATGCACCACATAAATCGTCTAAATTGTCTGTATTTGAGTTTTACTTTTCACTATTACTGCCGCCAGGGCCGGCGGAACCCAGTATGCTGGGTAAGTGAGGAAGGGTGGCGCCAAGCCAGAGAGTCGCTCCCACGCTGCCATAGGCGTCGGATGTGGCGCTATGGAGACCGACAGACAGCTCATACAGGAGATTCCTGCATGAACTGCCACGGCAGTTACATAGAGCGGCTCATACAGGAATTTCCTGTATGAGCTGCCTGCTGGAGGAGGATAGCGCCGCGCAAGAAGACTCGGGTAAGTTAGGAAAAAACATTATTGGGGTGCTGGTGGCACATGAGGAGTACTGGAGGGGAGGGGGCTGGAGACACATGATAGGAGCTGGTGGCACATGATAGGAGTGCTGGGGGGGCTGCAGGCATAAGATGGGGATAATGGGGGGTGGGGAGTCTGGTGGCACATGTCTAAAGTACTGGGGGGGAGGCTGGAGACACCTGATGGGAGTACTGGGAGGGTGGCTGCAGGCACAAAATGGGGATACTGGGGGGGAGTTATCAAATCAAAAGGAGAAGGGCACACATTTATTTATTGCAGGGGGGCACCAGACATGCTAGCACCAGCCCTGACTGCCACATATCTCCTATTATACCGCTTTGCTTAGGTTTGGCTCTGTTTAGATCATCATTTCATGCAAATGTATATTGTAAATGAGGACTCCTTTTTATTTAGACAATCTTTTTTCACACGATAATATTTGTCTT
>WWET01005313.1:71403-96204 GCA_011038615.1 Limnodynastes dumerilii
CTAATGGTGCTTTGTATTGTCCATCATAGGAAGATTAGCCTTGGCACTCCCGCGGCTGCAGTAATTGCTACTGATTGGTGGTTTAGGAAGAGTGTCAGGACTCAGTTTTCCCATTGGCTCTATGTCCTTTTAAATAGACTTACCTGACAATCAGCTGGTTGATGCCTTGAGAAAGCTCATTTATCGAGCAAAATGCACGTCAGCATTTTTTTATGGTGAATCTCTAATTTGTACCATTAAATCACTTATAACTCTGGCACCCTTGGGGATATCATTATTGTTAACATAGTATCCCCATCATGTCATCAGCCCCCCCAGTATCCCCATCATGTCTCCAGCCTTCCCCCAGTATTCCCCATTCTACCCCCAGTATCCCCCACCATATGCTGTATCCCCACCCCATTATCTCCATCATGGGCCGTATGCAGAGCTCCAGCTGCATTGCAATTGCGGCCGGAATTTTCAGAAAAGAGGTACTGTGCATGCTTCTTGCAACGTAGGTTGCTTATACGCGGTTTTAAAGATGGCAGAGGGGGTCATAAGAAAGGACCTCGGTCGCCATCTTGAATGTGGAAAGAATTTCAGTGTGGGCAGGAGGAGAGGGCAGGCGGTGGCGGCAGGCAGCAGGTCCCGATACTGGGATCCTCCTGCCACTGCTAAAGGTAAGTAAAAAAAAAATTATAAAAAAAACTAAGGGTGGCTGGGACTTTCCTTAAAGAATATTATTGGGTCTCCCAGCTCAGTCTTAAAGCAACTGGACTGGGTTGACCTCAAGACTTCACCTTCTCTCTGACCTTCTCCCCTTCTGACAGCTCTTCTCATCCTTTAACATTACCAACTCTTCTCATCCTTATCCATTACCTCCCTCTGGGACAACCCAGATTTCCCTCCTAGCATACCCCATATATTCTAAGCACCCTGGTGGCTAGTGGGTATCCATTACTGAATTGATTCATAGCCACACCAAGCTAACACTCCCAGATCTCTTTATCCCTTATATAGCAGTGGGTCCCTTATATCGATAGGACCGTTCTCTCCCAGCCAGTTCCGAACTGGCTAAGAAATTGATTGCTTCTGCCTCTAAGATGGTGCTCCGAATGGTAAGTATCCCCAACCCATTCCCTTATCCTTACGCTAACCCTCCCCTTCTATTACCCTAACCCTCCCTTCCCCACAGCCTGATCCTAGCCCTAACTCTCTCCTCCCAGGTCCCAAACCCTAACCTTCTCTTCCCAAGAGCCTAACCCTCCTTCTAACACTAAAAGTCCCAGGAAAGGTTACCTACCTCTCCTGTCAGGTCCGTGGTGCATTCAAAAAGGAATGGGTGAGTATGCCGATCTGCATACTCACCCATTCATAAAATCATTGCTATTGCTATTCATCTGTCTCTACTTCGGAAAGCCACCTATCGTAGTGGGGACTCCCATCGCCCTTATATGACCTCCCTCACAATTATTATCAATTTGATACATTAAACTACTATCTCCAATCCCTCCCCATCACTAACAGCTCTCCACGTGCCTCTGATTTTGAGTCCCTCTGCCTCTCATCGTTTATAAGAGACATTTGGCCAAATCCAGACTTAAGGTCATTTTACGTAAGCAAGCGTACCAGAGTTACGCACTAATAATGCACTCTTCCAGACACTCCCCTTGCACATACGTAACTTAGATTTGATTTATGTGCTCAAAGCCCTACCTTAACCTTTCCTTGCTTATCTCTAGTCATATGAAATGCAGTGTCGTACATAGATGCCTAACCCAGCCCATACTGTACAATTTAAATGCCTCCCACAATGCGTATATTCGCTTATGTAGGGAAGTCAAACCCTTTCATACAAAGTTGCGTACAAGTTACGTACAATCACAGTTACATTGCGTAACATCTGCCGCGTGCATGTGCAGTGCATTCCCATAGCCAGATTTATGCATGCAGCATGCGTAAATTAGCTGTTGTTATTAAGTCTGGATCTGGCCCATGATCTCAGTCATATATTGTCTTTTCGTCTCAGTAAAGACTGACTCACAAGATAATGAAGACTATCAGGGAGCAGATGACAAAGTCTTCTATTTTGACCAAGATTAAACAAAATGCATATAGGATCTACTATCATTGGTACCTCACCCCTGTAAGGCTTTCCTCCATGTTCCCTTCTGCTTCTCCTTTGTGTTTGAGGGACTGAAACCAGCCTGGAACCCTTCTCCACATCTGGTGGATGTGCCCTAGGATTTCCAGATTTTGAGACAAGGTTCATAATCTTTTAGTTTCTTCTCTTTATGCTAATTCCCAAGGACCCATGGTCATTTCTCTAGTGTCTACCCTTTTCCGATGTTGATATTCCGATGCACTTAGCTTAGCTTGCGTCAAATATATGTGTCGTGACTAAGTGCCTCATAACAAAGTCCTGAAAATCTTGCCTCCCACTCTATCAGCCCTCTCCACTTACATCTGGTTTGTTGTAAGCATGGAAAAAATCTCCTACCACTTAATGACATCTTTTTTCTAGTATGCTCACCTTAGCTACTTATCCATCCTTCTCCTTAAAGGCAAATCTGAGTCCTACCTCTTTCACCCATCCTGCCTTCTTGATTACCATCTGCCCATCCTCCTTCTCCTCATTTCTCCCCTGTTACCTACCATACCCCCCCACCCCCCCTCCTGCTCACACCATTTCTCCCCTTCCTGGGGAGTCTCCAGTTAATGCTCAAGTTTCTCCACTGCTCAAGCTTGTCACTCCCATGGAGTCGTCCCCCCAATCTTGCTCCTACTCAGTTTTGCTTTGTTGATGTCTACATCAACATCCAATAGAGTATTGCACGTATCCTGCAATACTCTACCTGTTACTTGTCATGTTACTTGCACATCATGCATCCATAATAAATAAATAAAGTTTATCTGGACTTTGAACTTGGCCCTTTACAACTGCTATGTATAACCAATGTTTTCTGCACATCAAACTATGGCCTGGATCTAGAATCTAGAAAACAACTGACTTACATATGCTATGTATGTAAGACAGCTGTGAATAGGAATGATGCATGCAAATTCAGCCTCCACAGGCTGGACTGGCTCACTTACCATGGATCCATGATTGGTTAAGCTCTTGCTTACAATTACCGGTAAGTTTTTTGCAAACACAAAGATGTGTGCGGAACACTTACTGGCCATGGAACTCAACTGCACTCCTGCATTGCAAATTTTAAAGGCCGCATGTACACAATCTATGTAACGAAATGCTACGTAGATAACGTAAAATAGTTACTATGCATGCGTAGTAGCTGGAATCGCAAAATTAGTTGTGAATCCGGCCCTTAAATTTTATTTGCTATAATATGAGATTTATAAGTTAAAACATTTCTTTTAACACAAAACTACCATCCTTTAAAGAGTTTTAAGATAAGAGTGCATTGCTTAAAAGTTTACGGTGATTAGAAAATTTAATAATAAGCTACATGCTCATTATTATATACGAATTATAGGTGGGGGAGGAAGTATTTCTTAAAAGCGAACTATGTCCAATCAACCTATGAGGACACTTCTGCATTTTGCATGAATATTTCTAGCTGGCATTGTCTGGACAAGTTCTATGAAGGTAACTGAATACTGAGTTTATTGGGAAGTTATTGTACAGAGTGGAATGGGTATAGTTTTTAGTAATAACTAAAAGTGTCATATTTAGTATCACAGCAAGACAGGATTACATCCTAATTCCATAAAAACAATTATATTTTTTCACTGACATAATTAATCTTCTAAGTAGGACCAGAGTCATCCTAACTGTACCCACAGTGGTCACACTGACTGCATCCTCTGTATTGATCTGAAAAGAACCAAGCAAGTGTAACATTAGAAAAAACACATCACCGATCAACAAACGGGAAGAATTCATAAATTCCAAAGCTATGTACAATAGAAACACATAGGAACACATGTAAGCTCGATTGTTGTGCAATAATTAATGGGCCAATTAGTTGTATTTTTCCCTAGACATTGAGTACAAAACAAATTGTTTTGCAATGGCTTACATTACACTTTTCCTCTTAATATTTGAGAATCTGATTCTTTGTATTTCAACAATGAGTTTACAGTTCTTTCTAGTTTTACCACTCTATGGTCTTTTGTAATGTTTTATATAGTATTAAATATAAATAAGTAGAAGTCCGACACAATCGCTGTGGTTTAAAAGTACAAGAAGGATTAATTGAAAAAGAAAATAAACATCTAATTACACCTTGTTGTCCTTTCTGTGAAACTCTATTGAAATCTGACATTTATATTGATATAAATATGTACAATGCAATTACATTTTGCAACAGGCACAAGCAACACAACACACCATATTTGCAGTATTATGAGACCAATATTTCTGACCTAATGTGATTATTGAGGGTAAATAAATATTGGCCTATATATTTTTTTTATTTATCTTTAATAATAGAACACAATTAAAAGCAGCAACACAAAATTACAGATTTTTATTTCCCTTGATTAACTTTAATCTAATTTTCCAAGCATGTATTGTGATGTAAGAAAAGGGAGTGGAAAATGGGTCATGATGCAGGTAAGTGGTTTCCACTCTAATATAATGATACTTAAAAAAATACTAAATAATTAATAGCAACCTTAATAATAAAGAAAATAAATCATTATCCTGAAATAGCAAGCCTCAAGCCATGATAAAGGATTCCAGGTAGAGTAACAGTCTAATAGAAGTTACACCAACAAAGCAATGTAATGCAATACTGTGCAATATATTGTCCTTGAGCCCTTTCGCCTACCCTTATGTTGGACATGGACAGTTTGACAGACCAAGCACTTCAAAGACAGGAATACTGCTGTGGCTGAAGTGTTTGGTTTGTATGTGCTCCTACATAGAATAGAATTTTTTAAACATAAAATAAGGCAGAATAAAAAAATCTGATGTTATTTGTGTACGGCGATTGACTTAAGGCTAAAACGGCAGCTCTCATACTTGGTTCCTCTAGCAAAGAAATTGTTGTTTGAAACTTTTAGTGTTCTAGGTCCCCTTCTGTGATTCACTCCAAACAGCAACAGCAGCAGAAGCAGCAGCAGCACTAAACATTGAACTCATGGATTCCTCAAGGGAATCACTTTGTCTTAGCAAATTCATTGCAGGACTACCCATCGTTGCTAATGAGATGTTGATGATGAAGGTGTTGGTGGAGCAGATTGGGTGTATTGGGATCTATCCCTGTTGCTGGCAGCTGATGCTGGACTGCTTGCTAAAACAGATTTTGCAGAATTGGATAACCATTTAGCATGAACTTGTTGTAAAATATGTAAAAATGCCTAGATGTTTAATGTCCTTGGTAAGATATTTCCACATAGACAACAACATCATGAATTATACTAATGGTTATCCTCACATTGGAAGAAGGATCAGAAATGGGGAAGGAGGCTTCTCTAAGATTACAGTGTTTTGTCTGAATCACAAGTGTCTGCCTCACACAGCGCTTTTGTGGACACCCTTACACTCTCCTCATAAGGTATGCAGTCCCCGGTTAGAAAATTCCAATTTCTAAAATCTCTATTTCGACCACTAAATTTCGAAAGTTCGCAATTTCGAATTTTCGCTATTTCGAACGTTCCCTATTTCGAATGTAATAGGTTACGAAACATGCACATTTCGATTGTATTTCTATTTCGATTGTTGTATTTTCGATTATTCTCTATTGCTATTATTCCACACAGCGCTGGACACCCTTACACTCTCCTCATAAGGTATGCAGTCCCCGGTTAGAAAATTCCAATTTCTAAAATCTCTATTTCGACCACTAAATTTCGAAAGTTCGCAATTTCGAATTTTCGCTATTTCGAACGTTCCGTTCCCCGAATGTAATAGGTTACGAAACATGCACATTTCGATTGTATTTCTATTTCGATTGTTGTATTTTCGATTATTCTCTATTGCTATTATTCTCAATTTCGAACAATTCTATTTCATAAAGCTCCCTATTCAGAATATACTTCCATTTCTACATTTCTATTTTCGAATTTTCTCTATAACTCCCTATTCAGAATATACTTTTATTTCTACATTTCTATTTTCGAATTTTCTCTATAACTCCCTATTCAGAATATACTTTTATTTCTACATTTCTATTTTCGAATTTTCTCTATAACTCCCTATTCAGAATATACTTTTATTTCTACATTTCTATTTTCGAATTTTCTCTATAACTCCCTATTCAGAATATACTTTTATTTCTACATTTCTATTTTCGAATTTTCTCTATAACTCCCTATTCAGAATATACTTTTATTTCTACATTTCTATTTTCGAATTTTCTCTATAACTCCCTATTCAGAATATACTTTTATTTCTACATTTCTATTTTCGAATTTTCTCTATAACTCCCTATTCAGAATATACTTTTATTTCTACATTTCTATTTTCGAATTTTCTCTATAACTCCCTATTCAGAATATACTTTTATTTCTACATTTCTATTTTCGAATTTTCTCTATAACTCCCTATTCAGAATATACTTTTATTTCTACATTTCTATTTTCGAATTTTCTCTATAACTCCCTATTCAGAATATACTTTTATTTCTACATTTCTATTTTCGAATTTTCTCTATAACTCCCTATTCAGAATATACTTTTATTTCTACATTTCTATTTTCGAATTTTCTCTATAACTCCCTATTCAGAATATACTTTTATTTCTACATTTCTATTTTCGAATTTTCTCTATAACTCCCTATTCAGAATATACTTTTATTTCTACATTTCTATTTTCGAATTTTCTCTATAACTCCCTATTCAGAATATACTTTTATTTCTACATTTCTATTTTCGAATTTTCTCTATAACTCCCTATTCAGAATATACTTTTATTTCTACATTTCTATTTTCGAATTTTCTCTATAACTCCCTATTCAGAATATACTTTTATTTCTACATTTCTATTTTCGAATTTTCTCTATAACTCCCTATTCAGAATATACTTTTATTTCTACATTTCTATTTTCGAATTTTCTCTATAACTCCCTATTCAGAATATACTTTTATTTCTACATTTCTATTTTCGAATTTTCTCTATAACTCCCTATTCAGAATATACTTTTATTTCTACATTTCTATTTTCGAATTTTCTCTATAACTCCCTATTCAGAATATACTTTTATTTCTACATTTCTATTTTCGAATTTTCTCTATAACTCCCTATTCAGAATATACTTTTATTTCTACATTTCTATTTTCGAATTTTCTCTATAACTCCCTATTCAGAATATACTTTTATTTCTACATTTCTATTTTCGAATTTTCTCTATAACTCCCTATTCAGAATATACTTTTATTTCTACATTTCTATTTTCGAATTTTCTCTATAACTCCCTATTCAGAATATACTTTTATTTCTACATTTCTATTTTCGAATTTTCTCTATAACTCCCTATTCAGAATATACTTTTATTTCTACATTTCTATTTTCGAATTTTCTCTATAACTCCCTATTCAGAATATACTTTTATTTCTACATTTCTATTTTCGAATTTTCTCTATAACTCCCTATTCAGAATATACTTTTATTTCTACATTTCTATTTTCGAATTTTCTCTATAACTCCCTATTCAGAATATACTTTTATTTCTACATTTCTATTTTCGAATTTTCTCTATAACTCCCTATTCAGAATATACTTTTATTTCTACATTTCTATTTTCGAATTTTCTCTATAACTCCCTATTCAGAATATACTTTTATTTCTACATTTCTATTTTCGAATTTTCTCTATAACTCCCTATTCAGAATATACTTTTATTTCTACATTTCTATTTTCGAATTTTCTCTATAACTCCCTATTCAGAATATACTTTTATTTCTACATTTCTATTTTCGAATTTTCTCTATAACTCCCTATTCAGAATATACTTTTATTTCTACATTTCTATTTTCGAATTTTCTCTATAACTCCCTATTCAGAATATACTTTTATTTCTACATTTCTATTTTCGAATTTTCTCTATAACTCCCTATTCAGAATATACTTTTATTTCTACATTTCTATTTTCGAATTTTCTCTATAACTCCCTATTCAGAATATACTTTTATTTCTACATTTCTATTTTCGAATTTTCTCTATAACTCCCTATTCAGAATATACTTTTATTTCTACATTTCTATTTTCGAATTTTCTCTATAACTCCCTATTCAGAATATACTTTTATTTCTACATTTCTATTTTCGAATTTTCTCTATAACTCCCTATTCAGAATATACTTTTATTTCTACATTTCTATTTTCGAATTTTCTCTATAACTCCCTATTCAGAATATACTTTTATTTCTACATTTCTATTTTCGAATTTTCTCTATAACTCCCTATTCAGAATATACTTTTATTTCTACATTTCTATTTTCGAATTTTCTCTATAACTCCCTATTCAGAATATACTTTTATTTCTACATTTCTATTTTCGAATTTTCTCTATAACTCCCTATTCAGAATATACTTTTATTTCTACATTTCTATTTTCGAATTTTCTCTATAACTCCCTATTCAGAATATACTTTTATTTCTACATTTCTATTTTCGAATTTTCTCTATAACTCCCTATTCAGAATATACTTTTATTTCTACATTTCTATTTTCGAATTTTCTCTATAACTCCCTATTCAGAATATACTTTTATTTCTACATTTCTATTTTCGAATTTTCTCTATAACTCCCTATTCAGAATATACTTTTATTTCTACATTTCTATTTTCGAATTTTCTCTATAACTCCCTATTCAGAATATACTTTTATTTCTACATTTCTATTTTCGAATTTTCTCTATAACTCCCTATTCAGAATATACTTTTATTTCTACATTTCTATTTTCGAATTTTCTCTATAACTCCCTATTCAGAATATACTTTTATTTCTACATTTCTATTTTCGAATTTTCTCTATAACTCCCTATTCAGAATATACTTTTATTTCTACATTTCTATTTTCGAATTTTCTCTATAACTCCCTATTCAGAATATACTTTTATTTCTACATTTCTATTTTCGAATTTTCTCTATAACTCCCTATTCAGAATATACTTTTATTTCTACATTTCTATTTTCGAATTTTCTCTATAACTCCCTATTCAGAATATACTTTTATTTCTACATTTCTATTTTCGAATTTTCTCTATAACTCCCTATTCAGAATATACTTTTATTTCTACATTTCTATTTTCGAATTTTCTCTATAACTCCCTATTCAGAATATACTTTTATTTCTACATTTCTATTTTCGAATTTT
This sequence comes from Limnodynastes dumerilii, assembly GCA_011038615.1. Taxonomy (NCBI): domain Eukaryota; kingdom Metazoa; phylum Chordata; class Amphibia; order Anura; family Limnodynastidae; genus Limnodynastes; species Limnodynastes dumerilii. The sequence continues at coordinate 80,671 of WWET01005313.1, forward strand.
CTCTATAACTCCCTATTCAGAATATACTTTTATTTCTACATTTCTATTTTCGAATTTTCTCTATAACTCCCTATTCAGAATATACTTTTATTTCTACATTTCTATTTTCGAATTTTCTCTATAACTCCCTATTCAGAATATACTTTTATTTCTACATTTCTATTTTCGAATTTTCTCTATAACTCCCTATTCAGAATATACTTTTATTTCTACATTTCTATTTTCGAATTTTCTCTATAACTCCCTATTCAGAATATACTTTTATTTCTACATTTCTATTTTCGAATTTTCTCTATAACTCCCTATTCAGAATATACTTTTATTTCTACATTTCTATTTTCGAATTTTCTCTATAACTCCCTATTCAGAATATACTTTTATTTCTACATTTCTATTTTCGAATTTTCTCTATAACTCCCTATTCAGAATATACTTTTATTTCTACATTTCTATTTTCGAATTTTCTCTATAACTCCCTATTCAGAATATACTTTTATTTCTACATTTCTATTTTCGAATTTTCTCTATAACTCCCTATTCAGAATATACTTTTATTTCTACATTTCTATTTTCGAATTTTCTCTATAACTCCCTATTCAGAATATACTTTTATTTCTACATTTCTATTTTCGAATTTTCTCTATAACTCCCTATTCAGAATATACTTTTATTTCTACATTTCTATTTTCGAATTTTCTCTATAACTCCCTATTCAGAATATACTTTTATTTCTACATTTCTATTTTCGAATTTTCTCTATAACTCCCTATTCAGAATATACTTTTATTTCTACATTTCTATTTTCGAATTTTCTCTATAACTCCCTATTCAGAATATACTTTTATTTCTACATTTCTATTTTCGAATTTTCTCTATAACTCCCTATTCAGAATATACTTTTATTTCTACATTTCTATTTTCGAATTTTCTCTATAACTCCCTATTCAGAATATACTTTTATTTCTACATTTCTATTTTCGAATTTTCTCTATAACTCCCTATTCAGAATATACTTTTATTTCTACATTTCTATTTTCGAATTTTCTCTATAACTCCCTATTCAGAATATACTTTTATTTCTACATTTCTATTTTCGAATTTTCTCTATAACTCCCTATTCAGAATATACTTTTATTTCTACATTTCTATTTTCGAATTTTCTCTATAACTCCCTATTCAGAATATACTTTTATTTCTACATTTCTATTTTCGAATTTTCTCTATAACTCCCTATTCAGAATATACTTTTATTTCTACATTTCTATTTTCGAATTTTCTCTATAACTCCCTATTCAGAATATACTTTTATTTCTACATTTCTATTTTCGAATTTTCTCTATAACTCCCTATTCAGAATATACTTTTATTTCTACATTTCTATTTTCGAATTTTCTCTATAACTCCCTATTCAGAATATACTTTTATTTCTACATTTCTATTTTCGAATTTTCTCTATAACTCCCTATTCAGAATATACTTTTATTTCTACATTTCTATTTTCGAATTTTCTCTATAACTCCCTATTCAGAATATACTTTTATTTCTACATTTCTATTTTCGAATTTTCTCTATAACTCCCTATTCAGAATATACTTTTATTTCTACATTTCTATTTTCGAATTTTCTCTATAACTCCCTATTCAGAATATACTTTTATTTCTACATTTCTATTTTCGAATTTTCTCTATAACTCCCTATTCAGAATATACTTTTATTTCTACATTTCTATTTTCGAATTTTCTCTATAACTCCCTATTCAGAATATACTTTTATTTCTACATTTCTATTTTCGAATTTTCTCTATAACTCCCTATTCAGAATATACTTTTATTTCTACATTTCTATTTTCGAATTTTCTCTATAACTCCCTATTCAGAATATACTTTTATTTCTACATTTCTATTTTCGAATTTTCTCTATAACTCCCTATTCAGAATATACTTTTATTTCTACATTTCTATTTTCGAATTTTCTCTATAACTCCCTATTCAGAATATACTTTTATTTCTACATTTCTATTTTCGAATTTTCTCTATAACTCCCTATTCAGAATATACTTTTATTTCTACATTTCTATTTTCGAATTTTCTCTATAACTCCCTATTCAGAATATACTTTTATTTCTACATTTCTATTTTCGAATTTTCTCTATAACTCCCTATTCAGAATATACTTTTATTTCTACATTTCTATTTTCGAATTTTCTCTATAACTCCCTATTCAGAATATACTTTTATTTCTACATTTCTATTTTCGAATTTTCTCTATAACTCCCTATTCAGAATATACTTTTATTTCTACATTTCTATTTTCGAATTTTCTCTATAACTCCCTATTCAGAATATACTTTTATTTCTACATTTCTATTTTCGAATTTTCTCTATAACTCCCTATTCAGAATATACTTTTATTTCTACATTTCTATTTTCGAATTTTCTCTATAACTCCCTATTCAGAATATACTTTTATTTCTACATTTCTATTTTCGAATTTTCTCTATAACTCCCTATTCAGAATATACTTTTATTTCTACATTTCTATTTTCGAATTTTCTCTATAACTCCCTATTCAGAATATACTTTTATTTCTACATTTCTATTTTCGAATTTTCTCTATAACTCCCTATTCAGAATATACTTTTATTTCTACATTTCTATTTTCGAATTTTCTCTATAACTCCCTATTCAGAATATACTTTTATTTCTACATTTCTATTTTCGAATTTTCTCTATAACTCCCTATTCAGAATATACTTTTATTTCTACATTTCTATTTTCGAATTTTCTCTATAACTCCCTATTCAGAATATACTTTTATTTCTACATTTCTATTTTCGAATTTTCTCTATAACTCCCTATTCAGAATATACTTTTATTTCTACATTTCTATTTTCGAATTTTCTCTATAACTCCCTATTCAGAATATACTTTTATTTCTACATTTCTATTTTCGAATTTTCTCTATAACTCCCTATTCAGAATATACTTTTATTTCTACATTTCTATTTTCGAATTTTCTCTATAACTCCCTATTCAGAATATACTTTTATTTCTACATTTCTATTTTCGAATTTTCTCTATAACTCCCTATTCAGAATATACTTTTATTTCTACATTTCTATTTTCGAATTTTCTCTATAACTCCCTATTCAGAATATACTTTTATTTCTACATTTCTATTTTCGAATTTTCTCTATAACTCCCTATTCAGAATATACTTTTATTTCTACATTTCTATTTTCGAATTTTCTCTATAACTCCCTATTCAGAATATACTTTTATTTCTACATTTCTATTTTCGAATTTTCTCTATAACTCCCTATTCAGAATATACTTTTATTTCTACATTTCTATTTTCGAATTTTCTCTATAACTCCCTATTCAGAATATACTTTTATTTCTACATTTCTATTTTCGAATTTTCTCTATAACTCCCTATTCAGAATATACTTTTATTTCTACATTTCTATTTTCGAATTTTCTCTATAACTCCCTATTCAGAATATACTTTTATTTCTACATTTCTATTTTCGAATTTTCTCTATAACTCCCTATTCAGAATATACTTTTATTTCTACATTTCTATTTTCGAATTTTCTCTATAACTCCCTATTCAGAATATACTTTTATTTCTACATTTCTATTTTCGAATTTTCTAAATATAGCTGTATTCGAAATACAGACTTTCGAATTAGAAAAATTATAATTTCAGACTAGTATAAATAGAAACATTTAGGTGTATGCATTTTTCGAATTTTAGCAATTCGGAGAAAATTCGCATTCGCAAAAGAAAATTTACAATTCGAATTTTCGAAATTGGGATTTTCTAACCGGGGACCCACACCCCCTCATAACCTTGTGAAATTTCAGAAGTTTTTCTTTGCCTTTACTTTTCTTTTTAGTTACAGATTTGCCAAATATACTGACTGATTTAGTGACTGAAAGGACTGATAGATGGCTTTGTATTGTAACGGCTTTTGCAGTGGGGATCCTAGTGCGTGTGATAACACTAACAGGACAAGACTGCAAATAACAGCCATGGTGTGAGCCTTTCCTTTCCATTATGAGTAGTATATGGTATGTTGGCAATGTGACATTTGTCTTCACTCACTTTTCCACTCAGTCCTTATGATGAGATCTTTATGAAGCACGTATAACAAGTTTGGGCTTTGAAAGTGCAGTCTCTTCTTTCTTCTTAAATATTTTACATTTTAGTAGTAGAGGTTGAAGAACTACTAGGAGGACTGCCAGTTCCAGCGCTAATACTGGGATGCACCTGTTGTGTAGACTGGTCCATTATGCAATTTTATTAAATAAAATAATTAAACTAGAAGGTTTGACAATTAAAAAAAAAAATCTACTTTTTTAGCTGCAGATAAAAGGCAGTTACAATGGTGTGTAGAAGCAACTGTACACTATACAGATTAAGCTTTAGATTATATAGTGTGACTAATAGAAATTCAAAGGATTACTCACAAGAGTTGCCTTTTTTAAACACCTGTTGCAAAGTGACACCCTACCAAAATAAGGTATAGATTGGATATAGTGTACCTAATAGTGATAGAAGGATCACACACAAGAATTTAAATAAATACCAAAGTTCACTTTTTTATAATAGCTGAGGTAAAGCTTTAGCAAACTGACTCCTTACCAAAATTAGATATAGATTGCATATATAGATTATAGTGTGCCTAATAGAGAGAACGATCACCCACAAAGATTTAAATAAATACCAAAGTTGACTTTTTAAACACCTATGGCAAAGCTTTAGCAAACTGACTCCTTACCAAAATAAGATTGGATATATTGATATTATAGTGTGTACTATTAAATAGAATTCACACTAGTATATCAATTAAAAAAAATATGATTTAATTTCCCACAATACAGTCACATGGTACAGAGTTGGGGCGGGCTCTTCCTGTCTCCTGTGTGCTGTGGAGGGAGCTGCAGGCTGGTCGCTGGGAAAGTTTCTGGTGGCCAAAACAGCGAGGTATACTGGCCATTTACCCGATGATTATTTGCTGACGTTGGACTGTAACAAGGAAAAAGAACTGTTACATACTTTGTTTCAAGTTATTACAGTGTTACACTAGGGCCTGGTGCCGTGTCTTTATCTCTTACTTTCCACTTGCGTGGAGAGGCTACAGGAGCTGTCACTCCGAGAAACCAGAAGGAGGACGAGCAGACGACCCGTAGAGAGAAACAGCTGATCACTGACACCATTGAAGCCGTGCAACTCCGAGTGAAGAAACTTTTGACCGGGAAAAATTCCAACATTGAATTGACTGTCACAAGGATAAGCACTACGAACTGTGAGCTCTTGTTTTGATTTTGCTTACTTTCAGAACGAAGAACTGTCCACGAAGTTTTTAGAGACATTGCTATCTTAGCGCTATATCACAGACTACCACTATTTGTATATTATACGCATTCCACTTGGAAAAATCTGTGTGCTCTTTCCCAGGCATCTGTGAGGAGCAGCTTTTGCTAGGAGTGCTCCACATTTCATGTTTAACCTTTAGTGTCTATCTATACAGTTTATAATAATATATAGGCAGCAGAGCTACAGCTCAAAACGATGTTTAACCACCAATCTCCTATCTAAAATGGCTCCAAAAGTGCCTTATTAACCCCTAACAAACATGCAAACTGAACTCTCCAGTCACAAAAGGGCTGACAAATAATGAGAGATTTCAGGCTGCAGAAGCTAAAACCGCAAGATTTGATTTTTGGAAAAATTGCTTTTTGACTTGATTTGGAATCTGAATTTGGCAAGAAGAACCAGGCCTGCCTCAATTTGACTAAGTACCCCAAAATTCAGATGGAAAATATGTATTTTTGGAGTTTAACAGTTTATAGTACTAATATATTTTAGAATTATACCAGAAAGCATACATCATTACAATGGCAATTAAATTTAGAACGTATTATAATGTACTTTATAAAAATAAAATAATTACATTTTGAAAACAGTACTGAACTGCGAAAAGTACATTTCTTAGTTTCCCACAATTTCCAATAGTTGGGAAACCTTTTGCTGCAATTACAGCCTGAATACATAGAGTGAACCAATGATTTTAGTGCATCAGTCGTTATAATATGATACCATAATTGTATAATTTCTTCTATTAGTTGTACTTTATTCTGTGGTTGCTTTTGACTAACAAACTTCTTTAATCGGCTCCAAAGTTTTCTGACTCTTATGTCTCCGGTTCCTGTCTTCTTCAGGTCCTTACTTCTAGTTTCTGTATCCAGTTATGGTAGTTTTATCAATGACTCGGATGGGGTGATTGAACAGCTCTCTGCCATACTGGAATTATACCCACCAGCACCATTACTCCTTCAGAAACACTCGCAAGGGCTACATCATAGGGTTTAAGAAAAGGAGAGTTTGGAGGAAAGATTTTATGGTCTCCATAAGACCCAAGGGAGTCAGAGGTGGCCTTAGGTTTTGTGAGGCCATAGGCAAAAAAATTGTAGGGCCGAATAAAATATTATTTATTTCATTTATTTAAAATATTTATTATTTAATATAAAATACTAGAAATAAATACTAGAAAAATGCCACAAATAACGTTTAATGATTAAACGTTATAATGATTAAAAGTGACCAAAAGGAAAATACTGATATAAAATGGGAGAGAACTCTAAAACAGTAGGTCTCAGAGCATTTACCAATGTTTAAGTTGTGAAAAATCAACTTTCTTCATGGTGATACAGCCCATATCCAGTATATAAAAATCCTCCATTCGCACCTCAATCAAACCTGACATACAACTCTCTAAAATTATAGCGTGCAACCCCCTCTTTGCCAACACTCTCCTCTCCCTGCCCCTGCCTTCCATCACACCCTCTATCTCAGCTTCCAACTTTGCCTCCTTTTTCTCATCCAAAATTATCTCTATCAGAAATGACATCTCCTCCATCCTGCTTATCCCATACCGGAGAAGTGATCTCTGCAAGTAACACTGCATCCTTCATCTATGCCTTCTCCTCCTTCCCACTCTCCTCCACTTACACCAGCAGTCCACTTCCTTCCCTCTCCTTATGTCTTCTGTAAGTTCTTCCCTCCCACATAGTGTGTTAGCTCGCATCCTAGTGTTGTTCCTTCCTCCACCACTCCCTCCTCACTTTGTACCCTCTTGTCCCCCTCTGCTACCCTTTTACCCAATCCCCACCTGGTGGCTCCCTCTCAACCTCCAAGCTTGACACCTCACCTTTTGCCTTGCGTACTGTGCTTGCTTCACTTTATTGTTTTTCTGTGATATCTTTATATTCATATTGTATTTAATATATACTATGCTGTCCATCCCTACCCTGTATGCCTGTACTGTATTTTGTTGTATTTTGTACGGCGCTGCGGACAAAGTTGGAGATGCTGCAGGGAAGATGCTGTCTACTTTACCTAATATCACCTAGGTTTTTCACAATTATTTTATGTATCTATACTCCTCTCGTGTTCAATATAGCCACGAGGTGCTAATTGCCTATCTCCATTTGCTATCATTGCCCAGGCTTACCAGTGACAGCTATTCTTTCCTAAACTCTCCTATTACTTTAAACGATATAGATGCCGCAACTTCATCTTTTCCTACTAAAAAGTATTGAAGGCATAGAGGTATATAAATCCCACAGGGAATTCTTAGTGCCTCTTTATAAAACATGCGTATATGAAAGGACAACAACACCTCCTGCGCCACACAATATCAGCAGCAGAAGACCACGGTGTAGGGGTGTTGTCACTTCACCCCTTATGTCAGTCAGTTCCACCTAAGTGGAAATGATTGAACACACAAATATTAATCCACAATGCACCGTAATCAAAAGCGCTAGGTAGCCTAAAATTACACAGTAGGAATCTATATATAGTCTTATAAGTTCAGACCTTGTGAGGTTTTTCTTTTCAAATGTCCATATAGAGGTGGGGGATTCTTGCTTTATCACCAGGTGGAGGCCCCACTATATCCGGATCCTTCTCCTCCTTGTTGGTTCACTCCTTCTTTGTATGTACTCGGGGAGATCCACACATAAATATAGAGAAAAGGTATAGAGATATAGTGAAGTACGTCACAATTGATCAAACTCCAACCTTCCGTATCCCTACTCACAATGGGAAGGGAAAATATAATCCAGAAAACAGTTCTAATTTCCCCAGGAATCAGGCAAATCCAAAATAGTAGGTATCCTACTTACGGAATCCCTTCTTTTATCCCACAGTATACGGGTCAACAAGAGATCCCTGGATATTCTTCCTTCTTGATAATTTACCCCTTCTTTGTATGCACTCAGGGAGATCCACACATAAATAAATAAATAGGGAAGAGAGATGCAAAAATATAGTGAAGTACGTCACATCCAACTAAATTCCAACCTTCCGTAACCTTACTCACAATAGGAAGAAGAAATATATTCCAAAAACACAATCTAAATATTCCTAGGAATCAGGCAAATCCACAATGGTAAGTATCCTACTCACGGAATTTCCTCTTTGTCACGCAATGTACAAATCCACATCAACGTCAAGGGATCCTTGGGTGTCTTTTCCTGACCCTCCTCTTTCCTCCTCCACGTCTCACCGGCCGGCCGAGCCCAATGGGAAAGGGGGGGGAAGGGAAAAAGAAAGAACGACACCCTAGTGCAGCTCTGTTTGTACTGGGGTCTTACTCCCTTGTAGTAACCCCCCGGAGCACTCACCTCCTCCCTCTCTTGTGCTATGGCAATTTAGCAAGGCAGGGTGGCTTTCTAGAAAAACTTTTCTTTATTTCCACGGTAAAAAAACTTCTTAAAACTTTAAAAGTATACTTTCAGACACATAGGATAATAACAGGTAAGTCAGGGAGTGCAAGGAAAAAGTTTCATAAAACACTTGAATGGGCCCACAAGAGTTCTGCAATTCTCCTCCACAGACCCCGCTCACCCTTATCCCGGACTTGTATACCAGAGTGCCGCTACCCACGTTCATCCAACGCGTTTCAACACGCTTGTGTCTTTCTAAAGGATTGTGGGTAGATAGCTGATGACGGACATAAGTAGCGACGCACTCCGCATTACATCATCTTCATTCATAGAATTAACACCGCTGTTGCAAACCACTGTTAAAAAACGGAGCTTTTCATCTACAGACCTCTTCAATCCACCTTATACCTCTCCCTCAATTCCTTCTTTTAAAGGTATTTACTATATAACATATTGGTTACCATGGCAACCTATGAGCGCTATAACTCCTACTCTGGTCTCCTGGTTACCTTCCTTCTGGGTCCTAACGCTAACTTCTTCCCTTCACATCCTGTCAAGTGCTATCATAACGTCTATTCCATATCAAAAGTAGTGAAAATATATTCTTAAATACAGTGCATTTATATAAGTGCTCTCATAAGGTGTTTCAGTGCAAATATCTACCTATACATACTAATAGTAAGTTAGTGACCCTTATACATTACATATACTATATTATATAGGTGTTCTCATAAAGTGCTATTAGTGTAAGATTGTAAAAAACCATAAAACTATATACTATAAGAAACTTTTAATGTATCCGGATGATCCATAGACCACGTGATATTGATTACATATAACGTGATGTTCTATCCTTAAGGTGCTGTGGTTACTTCCAAAAAGTGCAATGTGCTTGATAAAAGGCTCTGTGAGTTTTCCATATAGTATCCATCCGTGTTCCATATATACTCCTCCTAAAATGATAGAGGTACACATCACTACGTGAAAACAATCAAATTATATAAATGCGTCTAACCAAAAAAATATTCCTAACCTATATATGTGTTATTCTAAAAACCACTTTAACTCAAACTTACACCCATGCCTCATGGTGCGTTTTTGGACCAGTGCTTACTACGGTGAGTCACAATGCTACTGCTCTGGTGCTTAGTTTAGTTGCTGTGGCCAGTACTGGTTAAAACAATATTGTGAACTGTGACTAAAAATAGTTGGAAATTAATGTTATTCATGTTAATAATGCTGTAGGTTGGAGCAAGAATACATACAAATAACATTATTTTTATCTGTTTTTATCAATAAAAATAAAAAATTACAGATCCAAGATCAAAACCAAAACTAAGACATTAGAGTGTGGTTTAGGCAAACCAGAACCTAAACTAAAACACTGAATTCCATTTTTAGGTTTTGGCCATAATCATCATATGGGTCAAAACCTAAACATAGGATTCAGTGCTCATCTCCACTGTTAACTGTAACATGTTGTGGATGTGTAATATCTCACCCTGTTGGACACTTAATTCATTATTTTCCATCAATCTGTCAATCTGTCCTTATAGGACTTCCTCTCCCAGATTATATTGCTTGTCATTATTTTTTATCTTGTGTTCCTGATGCATGTATGCTCTTTTATCTCCTCCTTGTGCCTTGTATACAAGCTGCTTTCTGTCTTTCTGTATTTATGTTTCTTGTATTCTTGCATTTAGCCTGCTCTGTTGTCTGGAATTCTTATCTCTTTACCCCCGTATTTTGTGTTTTCCATTACTCCTACTTTGTGTTTGGTACTCTATGTTTCCTGTTCAAATATGTACTCAGTAGTGTTTATAGTCTGTGGTTTATCTAGTCTTGTTACCTGTGTTGTTATTATACTCATATTGTTGCTCCTAGTTAACTATTTACCAATTTTCTGTTCTTGTGAGCACTACTGAGCACTGTTGATCTCTTTACTCCTGTCTGGTTGTTAGTGCTTAGCAACACCTGGGGCTGCCTTCTAGGGATCATGACCTGCTTGGTGTCCTGCCACACAAGCCAATCCCCACCATTATGGCCCCTAGTGAAGAATAGGCCCCAGTTAGATTCCACATGATAGGAGCAGGCAAGTAAGAAAAACCATAGCAGCTGTATTTGTCTGCTACCTAAAAACTTAAGTTATCTAAAGAAATCAATTATGGATTACTGCTTTTTGTTTTAGTATATCATATTTGAATGAATTACATCAAGCAGTTCTTTAAAGTGCAATTAATCATGAAAAAAATTGAGGAACTGAAAATATTTTAAGATCAATAAGAGAAGCATGCAAATGTCCTGCTAGAAAAATACTTTATATTGACTTTCATCAATTCTACAGTATCAGCTCTTACTGACTGGGCTTGATAAAAGTGGGTGTTACTCTTCAATATATCAACTAAAGGTTATTTACCTGGCTCAGAGTGGAGTTTATTAGTCTTTGCACTTCTATTGCCAAAAGAAGTATAATAATTATGTTAACTTGAGCTAAATATTATTACCATTAATAGAGGGGGAGGAATGAATATAGGTTTCTTGTTGACTTCAGTTGTAATATAGTCAGGGACAGATTAAGGTCTGTGGGAGCCCCTGGGCAACTAAATAGTGGGGGGCCCCTCACATTAACATACAGCAAATGTAATTAAGTAAATATGCATGTGCACACATAAAATGGTAGTCAGAGAGGGCACTTAATGTTACTTAAAAAATATATATATATATTTTTATTTTTTATTTTTATTTATTTGATAGGGCCGTTCTCTCCCAGACAGTTTTGAACTGGCAGGGATATCGATTGCTTATGCCTCCAAGAGGCATAGCAATCCATCCCCGGAGCACCGAACACGGTGCTCTGAAAGGCGAGTGGCTAAACTAACCCCAACCCTTCCCCATTTCTAATCTTAACCCTCCTATTCCATTACCCTAACCATCCCTTTTCCCTAGCCTGACCCTAACTCCCCCCTTCTGTGGTCCTAACCCTAACCCTCCTTTCCTAAACGCCTAACCCTAACCTACCTCTAATACTAAAATGCCCCGGAGAGGTTACTCACCTCTCCGGAACTGTCAGCGGCAGGTCCTCTGTGAAAATGAATAGGCAATTATGCCAATCAGCACACTCACCCATTCATAAAAACATTATCTAAAATGGCCACCTATTTGAAAAAAATAACCGAAAAGTAACTTTTGGCTGTCTATATTTCGCAAAGCGGGTCATCGCAACTGGTTTAAACAATAGTGTTAGCCCGGTCCTTTGACTGCCGCAATACTATTTCTGCTATTGTACCAGCAAGAGGGGCATGTACTCCCCACTTTTCCTGGCCCAGCGCGCCCCTGATTACAAATATACCAATTCTTACTTACTTACTGAGCTATCCTTAGTATTTGACTTTCACATCAATTTAAAATAGTTAAAAGGTGCTCTTACTAAAAAAAAAAAAAAAAATATATGATATTGGAGCAGATTTTTTTTTTTTTAATCATTGGATCTTTTAAAGTGTAATATAAGTATTATATATTACTTACAGACTATTTTAATAACTACAGTCCACAAATCTTTTATTGTGAGATTTATGTCCATACAAGCAATATACAACAGACTTGTATACAGTGCAGGAACTCAACGCTCATAAGCCTGTATTACAGCCCCCCCTATAATTTTTCAGCCCCCCTATAATTTTTCAGACCTTATTGCGTCCCCCTCATAAGTTTCAGTCCTTATTACAGCCCCTTGTCCAGCCTCCATGTCTGCCCCTTGTAATGTCTCCAGCCTCCATGTGTGGCCCTTTCAATGTCCAGCCTCCATGTGTGTCCCTTTTAATGTCCAGCCTCCATATGTGCCCCTTGTAATGTCCAGCCACCATGTCTGCCCCTTGTAATGTTCAGCCTCCATGTCTGCCTCTTATAATGTTCAGCCTCTATGTCTGGCTCTTGTAATGTTCAGCCTCCATGTCTGCCCCTTGTAATGTAAAGCCTCCATGTCTACCCATTGTAATGTCCAGCCCCCATGTCTGCCCCTTGTAATGTCCAGCCTCCATGTCTGCCCCTTGTAATGTTCAGCCTCCATTGTCTGCCCCTTATGTACAGCCTCCATGTCTGCCCCTTATGTACAGCCCCTATGTCTACCCCTTATGCACAGCCCCTATGTCTGCCCCTTATGCTCAGCCCCTATGTCTGACCCTTATGCACAGCCCCTATGTCTGACCCTTATGCACAGCCCCTACCTATGTCTGACCCTTATGTACAGCCCCTATGTCTGCCCCTTATGCACAGCCCCTACCTATGTCTGCCCCTTATGCCCAGCCCCTACCTATGTCTGCCCCTTATGCACAGCCCCTATGTCTGCCCCTTATATACAGTCCCTATGTCTATGTCTGCCCCTTATGCACAGCCTCCATGTCTGCCCCTTATGCACAGCCTTCATGTCCTCTTTTACTTACCTTTGATGTCCCTTCCTCTGTGGCGCGTCCTCTATCTGGCGCTCCCTCTCTGTCTGCCGGTGGTCACGTGGTGCAGATTAATGCAATCTGTTGCTAGAATGGCAGTGACTGCATAGGTTTGGTCACTGCCATTTGCAGTAACAAGTTTGGTCCTACAGGGCTCCCGTAGGAGCCCTTTATTACCTGTACTGCGCTGTTAAAAGCCTGCCTCATATACAGCGGCATGGGCTTTTAACAAAAAAAACAACTTTGTCCTGAGAGTCAGATCTCTTGTGACAAGTTGTGAGTTGGCAGGACAGCGGGATAGTTCCCCGAAAGCAAGGCTGTCCCGCTGTACTGAAAAAGGTGCCAGAACGCCATTCCGGTGCATCCTTCTTTTTTATATGTACCACTTCTACAAAATATAAGAATAATAAGAAAAAGAATATGTTTACTAAAGGTATTTACATGCCTATAATGAGACACTTGCTGCTATAGCCAGAACTAATGTTACATATGCTTGAAGATGGTGATATATAACAAATACTTCCTTAATCTGCAATGTTACCCAGCAAGCTGAGTACTGACAGAGAAAAAAATCTATGCATGTGTGCACAAGTAGACACCACCTGCTTTAATCAGTCTAAATCATTCTTCTTTTGTTGTCTGCTAAGTGTTCATCTTAGAAAGCGGACCCTATGATCTCTGGACAGGCATTTGGCCCTGTGAATCTTGAAGACAGGAAATTAATTTGGATGCACAATCCCAAAGGACTGACTGTTCCCCTGGGGAAACATTCCAAGTGCTGGCCAGGAAGAAAAATATTGATTGGAGCTTGCCAAGAAAAATCCTTTCCCAGAAAACGATCTGGGACCAAGCTGTTCTAAGTCACATTAGTCCCACCCTTGTTTTTTGTCTATATAGGGCTTAACCTTGCTGTTGCTGGACTGCTTAGCAATGGTGACAATGGGCATATCAAGTCTACATTGCCCATATACAGTCCTGGTATCTGTTTACTTAATTATACCCTACTCCCTAATTATTTTTGACCCCTAAACTGGGCATGTCTCTTTGGGATGTGCACTATCATTACTGTTTAGAAGTTAATAAAGTGCACGCAGAAAACATTTTAACCAAATACTGCTTCCCACTTAGTTTACCTGTCCCACCATTATATTTAATATTATTTAACTTTCCATTTTTTATTCATAGATGACTTCTTTAGCATTTGCTAAAATGTGTGCATTGCTAAAGTTATGCTAACTGTTGTAAAAATAATATTTCGCCACCTGGTACATGTGTTTTAAAATAAAATTGAACAATGTTTAAACAGACCTTTAACAGATTACTTGTTTTGCATTAGCTAGCTTCATACAGATATATAACCACATGTAAACTAATTGCAATGTAATAACATCTGTGTTAGTTGCTGTGACTAATCTGACATGCAGTATACAGTAAATTTAGACTAAATGGTAGTAAAAGGACATCTTACATTTCACTGGTGCTGCTGATTCTGTGCTTACTCTAGTGAAGTGTGTTTAGAGCTTAGCTTTGTTTGTTTATTAAAAAGGATGTATATGCATTTTGGGTGCAGTTATTTACAGTATATTGTATGTTTAATGCATTAATGTATTATTTTGGTATATCATTATGACTGTATATTGTACATCTCTCAAAGAATCTCTCTTTAGAACCCTACATTAACATTTCCTTCTGTATGTCTGGTCATACATAATGGCCTGTCATACGTAACCGCCTAACCCAGCCCATACTGTACAATTTAAATGCCTCCCCCTACCCACAATGCAGGAAGCAGTCGCCGCCTCGAAAATGCTGTTTCCGAAATAGAGGCATACTTAACCGGAAACTGCTGCAGCAAACCTGTCACTCCACCACAGACTAGCAGTATTATCTGTAGCAGTATTATACTGGAAAGGCGAGTATTAGTCTATAGGGAGTAGTAGGCTGCAGGGAAGGGACACTTAGGGTCAGTTTGTGGTTAGGGAGTCTTAGGGTCAAGCTGAAGTTAGAGGAGTCTTAGGGTCAGGCTGCAGGTAGTGGAGTTTTAGGGTTAGGCTAAGAGGAAGGGAGTCTTAGGGTCAGGCTGTGAGGAAGGGAGTCTTAGGGTCAGGCTTTGGAGAAGGGAGGGTTAGAGTAATGGAAGGGGAAGGTTAGGGCAATGGAAGGGGAGGGTACTATGCATGCGCAACGGTGAGGGGCAGAAAAAAAACACACACACACACACACACTCCCCCCTTTTACTTAGCTTTAGCGGCGGCAGAAGGATCCCAGTATCGGGACCTGCTGTCTGCCACCACCTACCCTCTCCTCCTGCCTGCACTGAAGTTCTTGCCACATTCAAGATGGCGGCCAGG
>WWET01005314.1:12108-24955 GCA_011038615.1 Limnodynastes dumerilii
TCTTTCCGCCGGCTGCTTTCTTCCCATAGTACATTCCTCACCTGTCAGTGGTTTGAATGTTTCAGCTGACCAGTGTATATTGTACACACATGACACAAAGTCTGTTGTGCATGATGCTTGTTATGTTCTATGTGACAGAACATGTCTGTATATTCCACCTGTACTCACAATCTGTTTTTGTGTCTTTAATTCTTAGAAGCTGATACCCTCCGTCCTCCCCCGGTGAACACCTCCCCTCTCATGAGGCTGATTTCCCTGCAGAACGCAGATGGTTCCTGGAACATGAGCCTGGAATTATCCACCATCCTGGGGGTCTCTGAGAAAGACATAGGAGACAAGAACCCGGTAATATGTCACTGATAATATTATCCACAGGCAGCCTGGGGGGTCAGTGAGTAGCACTTGGGCCTCACAGTGCTGAGGTCATGAGTTTGATTCCTAGACTAGGCCTTATCTTTGTGGAGTTTGTATGTTCTCCCCGTGTCTGCCTGGGTTTTCTGTTGCACACTGTGACCCAAGGGGCATAGGTTGGCACGACATTGTATTACAGCATAGGGTGAATTGATCATTCTATCCCATTTACATTGTATAAATAAATACTCTTTTTTTGTGCAGTAGAACCACAAACTACCCGACCAGACAACCAATTATTTGCTTTTAATAAGACATTACAGTCAATGCTTTATTTGGCATTGGGACAGCGCTGGGAGCAGTCACGTCGATGTGTGAGCTTCATTGCCGCAAATTAAATATTGCTCTAAAAACAAATGGTGTATTTCCTTGTAATTTATATTCTATTCAGACTAGGGTTTAAGTTTTCATACCTTAAAAATAAATAAATAAAAATACAAAAAATATTAAATGTATTCGCATCTGTGAGATGTCGATTGAGCTCCACCTGATATAAAGGGGAATTGTTTCATAGCAATTATTATTATTATTATTATTATAATAATAATAATTATTATTATTATTATTACTATTATTATAATTATTATTATTATTATTACTGCTACTACTACTATAACTATGGGACCTGATCCAGACTTAAGTAGCGGAGCACAAAGGAAAGAGGGGTTCCATACATTAAGCTGATTTACATATAAAGGACCGCCCACTGTGTATACTTAGGTCTAGTCCGTCCCATGTACGGGAATAATATCCACACGTCCTGCGTTCCGTTGCGTAGCCTTGGTTTGATTTTTTTTTTATAAATGTGGTGCGTATTAATATATGTGATAACAAATGTCAGTAACACAGCTGCAATCATTTGTATGCTTTCTATATACTGAAATCCCAATAAGCAAAGATACGTGTCATAGATGATTCTCCGAGACATGTAAGTAAGGAAAATGTAAGTAGAAGAATTTGACATTGCAGTACTGTGATTTTCCAACCTAAGCCAGGCTAGAGCCTCTAAAATGTAGGAAACAGGTGGAGCGCCAAGTATTTAAGGCCATAGGAGTCTTTGTAGCCTGGAAACATGTTCAAACATTTTGCAGGTTGGGCATAGCTTTCTGCTTCATTCAGGCTGGTCTTGCACCTGCCACAGGCAAGTGTCTCTGTCAGTGAAATGCCTTTATGCTAGTACAGGCCTGAGCCTGTTTTACATCCTGCCTTCCCTGAATGATTTTTATCTCCTTACAGACTTCTCAATAGACCACAGTGAGAAAAAGTCATCAGTCTTATAGCGGTTACCTGCAGAGAAGTGCTGCATGCAGCAAAGGAGCAACTTCATAAGGCTAAACCTGTCATGTTAGTGTAAAATAGGCTGACATGGACCTCTCCGTGTGGGTGACCCTCCTGGCTGTGATCTGGCTTCACGCCTCCTGTCTGGAGCAGAGAGATGAATGGGAGTTGCTGGAGGGAAAAGCCATCTCCTGGATAAAGTCCAAAGCAGGTAAGTCCTGAATGAACAGGACAGGGATCTGGATTCAATGTTTCCGTGTGGAGCAGTAACATTAATAGAGTTGCACCTATTATGTGATATATGATGGGTTGTGAGATATATCTGGAGGATGTGATGGCAGAACGCTGAGATATTGTGCCATGTGTACACCTTCTTTCTTACATTACTGTATTTGGGAAAGATACAGCGACATAAAATGATCCTGTTATGGGAGGGTCCAGTATGTCTTTATGTGACAGATGATAGGAATTTACTTGTGGTTAGAATCACAGGGCCTGATCCAGACCTAAGCCCATGCCCTGTGCATAGTAAAGCCCAGCGTATCGGCATGCACTCCCCCCGACACTCCCCCCTGTCCCAGCGTATTTACCCTCACTTACACCGGCTGAAGGCTACCCTAACTTCAGCCAGCCTAAGCGAGGGAAAATACGCTCGGACAGGAGCATATTACCTAAAACCCCTCCCTCATTAAACTACCTCCCCCCGCCTACCTACACTGACATGTGCATAGTAACGGCGAGGGACGCCCCCCTCAGCCATTACCATGGTGATACTACGGATGCCCGATCATAGATTGGGCGTTTTTGTAGTAACTCCGGCCATCATCTGGCCGGCACATGTGCAGATCGGCTTTTCAGCCGATCATACGCTTACGCCCGGCGTATTACCTCCAGGCAGCGTAGTTCTGGATCAGGCCCACAGTTTCTCCAGCGCTGGAGCTGTAATAAATGCCAGGAAGGAGCGAGAGGGAATGTGTAACAAACAGCTGTTCTCTTCATAATTTTGCTCTCTCTCATACAGACGCATAATATAGTAATACAATAATGCAATGATATAGTAGAGCCTCAGATATGTGAGAGAATACTTATCATACAGAGAACAAATTCCTATTTTAGACCGCATATACGCAATCTACGTATCGAAACGATACGCAGATTACGTACAATAGCTACTGCGCATGCGCAGTAGCTAACGTTTATTGAACTATGTCCGTCTATGGAAGACGGACGTAGTTCTGGATCCGGCCCAGGATCCTTAAGTGAAAAATTACAAGGGAAAGGGAAAAGAAAAGTGGATAATGGGCCTGATCCAGACTTAATAATGACAGGCAATATGCGTAATTCTGACTGTGGGAATACACTGGGCATGCTCGCGGCAGACGTTAATCATCGTAACTCTGATCATATGGTGCTTGTATGTAACTCTGTACAATAGGATTTGACATCCCTACACAAGATGATTATACGCATTATACGCATGATTATGCATTGTAGGTGGGGGAGGGGGCATTTCTATTGTATAGAATGGTCGGGGTCAGGACAAACTCCAATTAGTTGAGTGCTGCATGCCAATGAACACTGTCTTTTCCATGTAAATATTCTCTAGTTTCTCTAGGTGCAAAATGCAGACTTTTTGGGATTTTCTCCCATGTAAATGTTATATATTCCTACATATCTGCGTTGGATTTAGATGTGACAATTTCATTTATGTCATCATGGCCACTTTACAAAACTTTTAACAGGATTATGATAAACTGTGCCATCATCATGCCAAAAACCATTTCATTTGGGAGGAGGATGACAGGCAGCAGGGGCATGCAGTCTCCATTAAGAAGTTGCTGTTTCCGAAATAGAGACAACCAAAAGCTAATTTTTGGCTGTCTCTGTTTCGAAAATAGCACCAATTAGAAGATTTTATTAATGGAAGTGTAAGTATGCCAAATTTTCGTCATACTTACCCATTTATTAATACGGAAACCAACACCACAGACCCGTCGTACCATTTACCCTGAAATCAACTGTCACAAGCGGCCTAAAAATCACCAATTTGCCATTCTAAGCTTTCATATGTAACTCAGATGTTTCCAAATGCTTTTACATGTCACTCAGAAGTCCCCACATTCCTCTCATTTGGCACTCAAATCTAACATCTGGACACTCAAATGACCCTTAGATCTGTGTTAACGCACATCTGCCCTACAATCCTAAACACACTTACAGTTGCACAGGGCCTAATCCAGACATAATAACAACAGTTAAATTATGCAATCTGCATGTGTAAACCTGGATGCGCATGTGCAATGCAGATGTTACGCATCGTAACTTTGATCATACATAACTTGAACTTTACTATGTACAATATTGCGTGACATCCCTATGCATGACGATTATATGCATTGTGTAAGAAGGGAGGCATTAAAATTGATCAGTATGGGCTGGGTTAGGCACTTTTGTATGACCAGGCATTATGTATGACCAGAGATATGCAAGGAAAAGTTAAGGCAGAGCTCTGAACACGTAAGTCACATAAGTTACATACATGCAAGGGGGATTCCAGAGGGAAGGCATTATCCTTAGTGTGTAACTTATGTAAATATGTGTATATAAAACGAGCTGAGTCTGGATCAGGCCCAATGACAACATTTAAAAAACACCCACAACGTCTCCTCTTCAGAGTGGAATTCTGTATAAGTAATAGAGCACAAAGATGTTTTCTAGTACTTTCAGATAACTAACAGATTATGTGACATGAAATAATAAAAGTGCCTCATAGGGGTGATTCATTCAACAACACTCTGGTTCCAAACCATGCACTGAAAACATTGTTTACTATGAGCACAAATCCAGGAGAACAAGTGTGTTACGTAACTTTCTCATATACTAAAAACATTTTTGTCCTTTAGCCACAGACGCCTCCAGCCAATCCCTGCGAAGGAAGAGAAAATGGTTTTCTGAGAGTAGTTTTAAATATGGGGGTTCAGAAAGCTCTCTCTCCTTCTAATGAGACCCCATAGCCTTGGAATGATCATACACAGTGCTAATACTAGAAAAAGCTCTTTGCTCTGGTTGGTGCATCTATATGTAAATATACACATCTGCGCCCCTATATTACAAAAATCCTTTTACATCCTAGATGAGCATCTTTAACAAGTAATCCAGAGACTCCGTTCAAAAGAGTGAATGTCACAAATATGGCCAATGTCCCAATCTCATCACTTTGAACAACGTTTTTTTGTTATAATCTTAATATCTGATGGATTTATTATCGCAAAATGTTTTCCACTCGTACTTGAAGTGCTTACGCAATAGAGCGTCAGGAAGCGGCACCCGCTTACTCTATAGCGTGATGGAAGAATCATGTTAATTGTACAGTGCCTTTAGCCCAATCCAGATGTCCAAGGTGTTCGCCAATTTCAGTGAGGACAGCTTAGATATTTTAAGGCAGGGTCCACGGATCATAACGGGGTGCGTGTGGGGGAGTGGCCTCCCCTCGTCCGTAAAGAATGCTGGATACAGTGGAGATCTGGAGTCGGTTAATCTGGATCTGGGCCTCCGTTATTTTCTAAGGTTGTGTACTATTTTCCCAGGTTCCTCCCTGAGCCAGGCGGTCAGTGCCGGGAACCAGTTGCTGAAATCTTCAGTGGATCCGAAAGTGTTCGGCCTGTGAGAGGGAAACGGGATCTGTACAGGAACCAAGATGGCGGAAGGCTTCTCCTCCTGGATACTGGGATTTCCCCACCGTTCAGGATGTCGCTGCTTCTACGCTTTGCTTAGATTAAGTTTACAGGAAAAATACTAATGTTTTGTGCCTTGTTACGCCAATAACTCTTATGATCCAAACCAAAGCCAGACGTGCGCAGTTTATTTGTTAGGGAAAGGGGAATGTTACTTATTTGCACTATATAACCATTTATGTTCTGTGATAATCAGCGTAGTCGGCTCATTTACACATATTATAAATGTTTTTGACATTTTCTACAGGATATCTCGGGTAGAACTTGCTAAAAAGGAAATGTAATTCTGTTTCTATGGCAGCCAATCAGATTCTGGCTTTCGTTTATCTAGTACAGTCTACAATCTATAAAATGGCAGCAAGAATCTGGTTGGTTGCTACAGGCAACAGGTCCGCCTTTCACTTTTAGAAGTTTTAGTAGAAGATCTTCCCCTCAAATTTGTGCATTTAAGAAACACTTGTGTCGGGAAAAATAAAAATAGAGAAAAACAACATGGAACCCTCTCAGCATGCTGAGACATGTAGTTATTCAGAGACTGGAGTCATTGTTTACCTCTTTTTTTTTTTAGGGTATAATTATCCACTTGTCTTGTAGGGCCGTATTCAGAGAACCGTGTCCACCGCGGATTCCGTGCGTATCTTTAGGTTTGTTTCAACTGTGCATGCGTAGTTACTGTTTGTACGTACTTCACGTAGACTAGGCACGCGGAAATGCCTCACGGACAGACTTGGGAATCGCACGTGGGTACATACGTACGGATATGAGACGTAAAAATACGCACGTGGAAATTTAAATAAAAATGGGCGGAGGAAGGCATTTAAATGAGGGAAATTAGGTGTTACTATCATGAATTGCGCACACGAAGGACGGAACTACAGATGGAAAGGTAAAAGTGGTCTATGGAGGCGAAAGTCACCAACACTGCGGCCGAGAGAGGGGCGTGTCCTGGGTGTGAGGGGGTGTGGCCTGCACCATGAACGCGTATAACTGTGGCCCAATCTGGAAACGGATCTCTGAATACGGCCCGTTGTCTTTATCACTACTTATGATTGTGCCTTAAAGTATCAAACAGGGTTGCCCTCTTTTAAAGCTTCCCTCTGGGAGCTCCCGGAGGGAAGCCATAGATGCATACAGGGGGCGGGGCTTAACGGCGTGATTTATGCAAATCGCATCATTGAGCCCCGTCCCTTGATTATTAATTACTGCTTTCGGGGTTTCATAGGGATGGGGGTTGTCCAGGCGAGGGACAGGACTTGAGGCCAGAAACCAGGAGCCTCAAGTCCCTTGTGGGAGATTTGCCGGCTCTCCCAGGACACCGGGAGAACTGCCTGAATTTCGGGAGTCTCCCGGACTTTCCGGGAAAGTCGTCAACTATGGTATCAAAGTGTCTTGTACCCAATCTTATGGCCTGAGGTCACCCCATCCTGTGCTTACACCTCTCTTGGTATGTTACCCTATTATCTGTTCAGACTGTTTATAAACCACTATCTAACCAATAATCATGGTGTCATCAGTCATTTTTTTACCTACATATTGTAATGATGAAACTGCCTCCAAATATTATTCATCTGTGTATGGATCTTGTGTAAAACTGTTAAAACACTTGGCAATCGGGCCATTAGGTGATTACAGACTGAGGACCTGATTCACACATTACGAACCTATGTATTCGCACGGGAAAAATCCGCAATACCGATTCAGAGCAAAGAAGCCACTCCCCCTGTGTCGGGAGAGCTATGTAAGGACGTAAGTCTTTCCTGCGTATAATTAGGTACGTGCAGACTTTTTTAGCTGTGAATCGGACGTGCGTTTAGGTGCTTACAATTGCTTATGATTCAAAGATACGCAACTAAACACACTGATTAGGCTTTGGAAAAGTTAATAAATGTTTCTTTCTAAGCAAGTTCTCTTATTAACATATGTAAACATAATTAAAAATCAACACGAAATAAGAACAATCATGACATACTTTGCAATAAACATTAATAGATACTGCATGAAGTTACAAATACAATGTTCCACTACATATAGAGACTTTTATTAAACATTTAAAAAAAAATAAACATAAAAAAAAAATAAAAGCCAAACAAACAACCAATACAATTAAATATAATAAATGGGAAAGGGGAATGATGGGAAAGAAAAAGTCAGGGTTTTAGGGGATATGGCACACTAGATGAACTGCATTTGAAGTAAAAAAAGAAAAATGATTACAAGGCAGTAGTCAGGAGCTTGATCCCGTTATGGGGGCAGATAGCATATAATGAGTGTAGGAAAATAAGGATGCAAATTTAAATAGAGTAATAGCAAATTTCCAATAAATGGATAGTATATGCTACTTATTATAGAAATGCCCTGGATATAAAGGGCCTGATCCAGAGCTACGAAATTGCTGTCCGACGGGCGAGCGTACGCCCGTTTTTTGCGTATTTTCGTCCGAAAATTCGCTCAATCAGCAGATGATAGTCAAGGATGAGGTTAGGGGGGGCGGATTTAAGGGGGGATTTTGGAAGGAGGTATGGAGTGATAAAGTGGGGCTGATGGGGATGTAGTGTGAGGGCCCGCTAAAATATAACTTTAATATTACATTAAAATATGTTCAATGGAAGACAAGGACAAACATATAAATGATAAAAAAAAACCTGTGCACCGCAGGAAAAATATATCGGCTACCGCAACAGTCAGAAGATATATAGAAGTTAATTGAAAAATTAATAACACGATTAACAATGTTGCAGTGAGCTAATTGTATGCTAAAGTCCACAAAAACGACCCCCCCCCCCTGGAAGACCAATAATATCTAGCAACGGGTGTCTTACCGTACGTGGAAGCCAATTCCTTGATCACCACTTGAGACCCTTCGTAGCCTCTTTACCTTCTTACACAAGAGACACAACGGATGTGCTCCTACGATTAAGTGATGTGTACATAACTGAGGACACCTTACTGGCCACATGTGATGTGGTCCCTCTACACCAGCATTAATTAATCATGCTGGTGTGGGAGAGGTCTCTTACTTTTTGAGCACGAGGGATAATTCCATTTTTGACTCTTTCCTTATTGATTTGTTAAAATTCGTGCTGACAAAGAATCACTTTGTCTTTGAGGAGAAACATTTTCTCCAAAAACGGGGGACTGCCATGGGAACAGCTTGCGCTCCCACCTATGCCAATCTCTACCTAGGCTGGTGGGAGCGCGAGATCGTCTTTACTGAAGCCCATAAGGAATATACCACCCATGTCCTCATATTGCTCCGGTACATCGACAATATCTTTATTCTATGGCAGTGAAGTCAAGAGAAGCTTGGACCGTCATTGAGATCTTAAATACCAATAATATCAATCTCAAGCTTACCTTAGAGGTTGATACATCCAGGATAAATTTCCTGGATGTAACTATTAGTATTGGAGAAAACGGGGCCTTAACAACCGATATATACAGGAAAAGCACTGCTACCAACAGTGTTCTTCATGTGACTAGCTCTCACCCTCGCCCTACCATCGCTGGTGTACCTACAGGAGAATACCTACGGTTGCGCAGAAACTGCTCAACCACGGAGATTTTTAAAATCAGAGCCAGGGAATTACAGAGTAGACTCAAAAGTAGAGGCTACAGCCACCACCTACTATCCAGACCTACAGTAGGGCATTATACTCTATTAGAGATAAATTACTAATCCCTAATACCAGATCCAAAAAACCCACTGAACCATCAAACGCACCGGTTCGTTTCATCAGCACTTTCTGTTCACAGGCAGATGCTATCACTCATATCTTGAAAACACACCTAAACATCCTCAAATGTGACACAGATTTTGATCCCATGCTATCAGATCGAGTCAGCATGAGTTGGCGCAGGGCTTCAAATCTAACTGATTAACTTGTACATAGCCACCTCTATTCTGAGAAGATAGAACAGGCCGAACTAACAAATTACGGGAATTCTTTAACTATGACACTACTGGTGTTGTTTACTGCCTAACGTGCCCATGTGGTTAAAACTATATAAGCAAAACAAAAAGAAAATTCAAGATACGTCTTCTAGAGCACATTGGCTCTATTAGAAACTCTTAAAAGAGAGGGGAAGTGTGGAGACAAAGCCAAACAGGTAAAATAGCAAGAGAAATCAGATGAACTGTAAAAAATTAACAATAAATATATATTCTAAAAACTCAAATATCAAAACATACAAAATTGTGGATTGAAGGTGAAAAATATGTGATAAAACAGAAGCTGTAATAAATAATTGAGATGAAAAAAAGTAAAACAAGTGATAAAAATTAAATACTAGTACAAAAAAACTGATTTAAATGATTAAAATAATTGAATAGGTGAATCCGAAGTGTTATAAAAAACCAACACAAGATGGCGCTAACAAAGCTGAAAAAATCTTTGAAGTGGATACGTGAAAGTTGAATGAAATGAGTAAATAAATAAACAGTCCAATTAAAAATAAATAGTCAATTAAAAAGGTTCAATAAGTCCATCCAGTATTTTCCAAAGTCTCTGATAGGAAAAAAGAACTTTCTCCCTTTGTGATTGTTCAAAGCCCCCGTTGTACACTAAATCCTGGTATATGTAATAAGGAAAGGTTACTCTCCAGGGGGTTAAACGGCTGTTAACCTCCCACTGATCCCCGTTGTCCGTTCTTTTTCCCTCCTGTCCCACTGGGGGATTCACT
Source organism: Limnodynastes dumerilii (assembly GCA_011038615.1). Taxonomy (NCBI): domain Eukaryota; kingdom Metazoa; phylum Chordata; class Amphibia; order Anura; family Limnodynastidae; genus Limnodynastes; species Limnodynastes dumerilii. The sequence continues at coordinate 22,212 of WWET01005314.1, forward strand.
CCCCCCCCCCTGGAGAGGAACCTTTCCTTATTGATACGGAACCTGCAAGAACACCATATATACCAGGAATTAGTGTACAACGGGGGCTTTGAACAATCACAGAGGGAGAAAGTTATTTTTTCCTATCGGAGACTTTGGAAAATACTGGATGGACTTATTGAACCTTTTTAATTGACTATTTATTTTTAATTGGACTGTTTATTTATTTACACATTTAATTCAACCTTCACGTATCCACTTCAAAGATTTTTTCAGCTTTGTTAGCGCCATCTTGTGTTGGTTTTTTATAACACTTCGGATTCACCTATTCATTATTTTAATCATTCAAATCAGTTTTTTGTACTAGTATTTAAATGATATCACTTGTTTTACCTTTTTCATCTTGATTATTTATTACAGCTTCTGTTTTATATCACATATTTTTCACCTTCAATCCACAATTTTGTATGTTTGATATTTGAGTTTTTAGAATATATATTTATTGTTACATTTTTTACAGTTCATCTGATTTCTCTTGCTATTTTACCTGTTTGGCTTTGTCTCCACACTTCCCCTCTCTTTTAGGGCCTAAACACATTTTATTCCGTGTCTATTGTTTTTAGGGTGTTGGTGGTACCCCTGTGTTTTTTGGGCTGCTTGTAGTTTTTTATAGAGGAGCGCCTTCTCCATCCTACTATATTATTACTCTATTAGAAACTCTGCCAGAGACAGATCAAACCTAAAAACCTTAAGTCCGGTGGCGAAACATTTTTTAACTACACATAAAGGCGACTTCACTACACTACAGGCCTTCATAATGGAGAAGGTCCATATGACCATACGAGGTGGAGACCTGGATCATACTTTGCTTCAGAAAGAGGCCCAATGGATCTTTCCGATGAATAGTATATCACCAAATGGCCTGAATGACAACATACATTTTTCATGTTTTTTATGATTCCTTACATAATTATAGCTGACTATCCATAATTCATCTAACTACATCCTAGTTTAACATCCTAGGCAAGCTACTAACCCATATTTAAATTTCCATCAGCAACTTATTGACCGAGGACCTTATGAGTTATATGATTACACTATCTGAGGACCAAGGGATCCTCATCACAGACCTCACTTGTCAACTATCCTTCGATCGTTATATATCTTATACTCCTCATGTCCCACTACATGGGATCATTATATATATGGAATGACACATAGATGCATATAATTGATATATATTGTTATCACATACCTTGCTTGATTGTAGCTCTGGTGAATCTAAAATGATGGATATTTATTTATATGATATACTAACTATCTGCATATAATTTTGCCTATCATATTAATCTATTATTCATCAGTCTCAAGCGCAGACATATCTTTACACACCTATATATGATATTAGCCTCAAGGGGTCAATGTATAGGATTTGGCAATTGATTATTAATATACAATTGTGCTTATCAGAATGGTGTATCTTTCACTAGTTTCTATCAAGCATAGATATATTCTGATCTCTACATGTATGGGATGACACACAGAAGGATATAATCAATATTTTTATCACATAGCCTACTTGATGATGGCTCTTGTGTATTTACAGTGATGGATATACTAACTACCTGCATATAATTGTGCATATCATATTAACATATTTCTCATCAGTACAGATACATTCCCACTCACTTGTATATTATGCTAGTCTCTAAGGGTCAATATGTGGGATCTGGCGATCGATCATCTAATATACAATTGTGCTTATTGTACTAATGTACTTTTCACTAGTCCCTATCAAGCACAGATACATTTTTATTTTGTCTATATGTTATACCAATTTTCAAAGGTCAATATAATTCTATCAATACTTTCATAACATCAGGCTTTTCATTCCAGCTAATGGTAGTTATTGGATATTGTCAACTCATACGTTTATCAACTTATTTTATTTTTCCAACTAAGGTATTTCAACCATGATTTGTATTGCTATTCGCAACCTGCCCCGGGATTTTTCTCATTGAGCTTGCTTGCTGGCAGCCTTATGGAATATGCCCTGACAGTGTCGCGTTTACTTAACCTGTAGCTACACACTATAATATGATTGATTCCATCTGCTGTATATATTTTATACAATATATACAATTTGTCTATCATATGTCATTTTATGTTTGCCCATTACTGTCTCCCCCCCCCCTCTTCTCACACTTTTTTCTTTTTTTCTTTTGACATATAGTAATTGTGGTTAAATTTATCTGTCCTCCAAATTATCACAAATTCACTTCTGATTTTATACAAGTCCCGATACATCCGTTATGTCGGGACCTCAGATCCAATCCTCGCCACGGTTTCACTTCTAGGAGGTACTTATATCGCCTTGGGGCTGATCATTCTCCCACCTGTGATCAAGCCAAGGTGAAACGCGCATCAGTGATTCCAAACCACGTGTCAGGAAGTGCACACCTGACACTTGCACCCGCTATTCACTTCAGGCTCTCGGTTCCCGGCACGACTCCTCGCTTCACCCGCAATCGTCCACATCAGGATACATGCCAATTTCAGGTAGGATAGGGACTCTTACGGGCCCGGAAGGGCAGTTATCGGGGACTCAGGGTAAGTGGGTTATGGTGAAGTATAGTGGCGTTTATCCTGTATCTCTGGCTCATTTACCTTACCCCCTCCATCTCCCACAGCCTGACCCTAACCCTCCCTCCCCTGCATCCTGACCCTAACCCTCCATCTCCCACAGCCTGACCCTAACCCTCCCT
>WWET01005314.1:24985-48568 GCA_011038615.1 Limnodynastes dumerilii
CCCCCACAGCCTGACCCTAACCCTCCCTCCCCTGCAGCCTGACCCTAACCTTCCCTCCCCTGCAGCCTGACTCTAACTCTCCCTCCCCTGCATCCTGACCCTAACCCTCTCTCCCTGCAGCCTGACCCTAACCCTCCCTACCACGCACAGATAGTTTACTCACCTGCCCCTGGTCCAGCTATTACAGCAGCGGAGGGATATCGCTAATTGCGAAAGTGAATGGGTGAAGAATGACGAACGCCATACTCACCCATTCATTGAAAAAAGTCTAAAATGGTAAGTATTCAAAAAAGCGACATCCGAAAATTAACTTTCACATGTTCACAAAGTCCTAGGGTTAGGCTGCAGGGAGGGGATGGATGGGAGAAGGGTAGACTAAGGGTTAGGTTGCAGGGAGGAGGTGGAGTATATAAGGGTTAGGCTGTGGGGAGAGGAAGGGGCCTAAAAGGGGAGATTTAGGGTTAGGCTGCAGGAAGGGGATGTATTGCATAAGTGGAAGGTTAGGGTCAAGATGCAGGGAAGGTAGACTTAGGGTTAGGCTGCGAGGAGGGGATGGAGCATAGAAGGGGAAGGTTAGAGTCAGGCTGCGGGGAAGGGAGTGTTAGGGATAGGTTAATGGTAGGGAAGGGTTAAGGTGAGAACTAGCATAAGGGTTGGGTTTAGGGAAATAGGGATAGGTGTTTTTACCTGTCAGTGTCGGGGCAGAAAGTTTTATTGCAGATCCGTCCTCGGAAATGTGGTGTTACCGTTCAACCAACACCCTCCAGTAACTGCCCTTGTAAATATACCATTTCTTATCTTGTGTTTGGTCCGTACTTGGAAAGGGTTAATGTGGCTAGGCACAAGGGGTTTCCCGAGTCACCCCCAGGTGGATTCAGTTAAATCCATATCCCACTACATTATACGGAAGACTTGGGTGGAGGCACTGAAACAGAGACCGAAATGACTTATATTAGGAGACTTGAGATTTGTAAATGTTCCTGATATTTCTTGTTGCTGGATTATAGGGACACTGCATCGGATCCAGTCTTGACAAGTGGTTATTTTCAGATTTTTTTTCAGGATTTCAGATCCTCCAACTTGACCCATTCCACCAGGTACACAATACTCCACTCCTGAGCTTCTAACTGTCACACCCCTGGTTTTATGAAATAAAAACATTTTTCTCTTTAACACAGGTGGTTACCATAGTAAGTGATTGTTGGAAGCTCAGGAACAGTGTATTATACCTGGTGGAATAGTTGAAGGGTCTGGGATAGCAAAACACACACTTTTTTTCCTCCACGTGTACATATGTGGTCCAGAGATTAAAATTTTTGGATTTTATGATGGTCTGTCTCCAAAATCAGGGTGGGATCAAGCATAAAGGAGAGGCACATAAATTATACAGTGTACACTGCACTGTCCAGACTTCTCAGTGACTCCAGGTCCAGATGGAGAGACAGAACATTCAGTCCAAATGGTATCCAACCAAGTTCTTCTTAGAGGCCCAAAGGAATTGCAAATCCGGCTGGAGAGATACTACATTTCAGCCTAGAGTTACGCTGGGTACACACTACCAACATTGTCTAACGGCAGAATAAAATAAAAAGGTAAAAGAAAGAGTGGATGTTTTTGATATTCAGATTGTCTTTAGCAGCAAACAGTTGAGGTCTCACTCTCGCACATTCACCATCCAAACACCCAAGAGTAAATAAATGACATAGAGACTTAGATGGCTTTTTAAAAGGGGACATAGTTTAATAATTAATCATTGATAGCAAATTGTAAATCATGACTATTAATTTTGAAGCTTGCAGATGGCCGATAGCAGTTGAGGTCAGTGCATTAATAATTACAGAAATGGACAAGCACCCCTTGTCCTCGATGCCGCAAAACGATCTAACTTCCCTAAACCAAATCACCCTATCATCAGAGCTCAACCCCAGCACCCAGAGGTGACGTACCAGGGCCCAGCTGGTAGGTTTGATGTCCCAAATATTACCTTCAAGGGATTGTGAGCAAAGGGTACACAGTTCTACTCCTTCCCGCATGGGCTAATGCTTGCAACAGGTTGCAGTCCCCAGTTAGATAATTTCATTTCCAAAAATGGTCATCCAAAAGTTCCTTTTCGGATATCCCTATTTCGAATACCCTCCAGTTTAGAATTTTTTTTTTTCAGAATGGGTGAGTATGCCAATTGGCATATTTCACCCATTCTGATTCCAAAATACTGCCGCCTCCGCTGCCGCAGGACCGCAGAGAAAGGTGAGTAACCTCTTCAGGCTGCGGGAGAGGGTGGGTTAGGGTCAGGCAGCAGGGAAGGGAGGGTTAGGGTCAGGCTGAGGGGAAGGGAAGGTTAGGGGCAGGGTAATGAAAGGGGAGGTTTAGGGTTAGAATCAGGGGAATGGTTGGGGTACTTTTTTCCCTTACCTTTCGGAGCATGGAAAGTTCGGTGCTCCGTGGATCGATTGCTATGCCTCATCGAGGCATATAGAAACTGGCTGGGAGGAAATGGCCCTATTGAAATATGGCCATTCTTTCCGTGGACCCATACCCCTTGTAACTGAGCCCAATTGCTACCACCACAGCGCAGGGAAACCCTCAGGTCCACAACGCCCGCCACCTCACACCATACTCAACGCATCCACCAAACCCTAAACAAAAATTCGATTTCCCTCTTTAGTCAGATCTTTCCATCACTCTTGTATAAATAGGCCATGGTGTAAATCAGGATGTTTGATCCCAATTCCACCAATATCGTACAAAAATTTTGCCACCATCGAATTAATCTTCTTAAGCTTTAAATAAATCTTTATCACTGAGCGCACTCCTCTCCATTGATGGTGTGGAACCATATAGGACCACATTATCGTCATTGAAGGGAAGACCTTATGCACCGCTGCAATGTCCTTTTTTGTTGCCCAAACTAGGTCCCTCCCCTTGGACTCCACCAAATCATTTCTACCGAGATGAATAATCAGAGCGTCAGGTGAAACTAATCTCTCGACTGCCCTAGAAAACAAAGGTAAAAACAGCTCCCATTTTAAGCCTCTTACACCAAATCGATCCAATACCCATCCCTCAGGTGTGAATGCAGTGCCCCCTTCTTCGGCTAACTGACCTGCCCAAAAATAAAAGAGTGGCCTAATATCAAAGCTCTTCTTCCGATTTGCACCAACTCTGTAAACAAAAGAAAATACCACCCCACTGGCACATTAATAACGTACTGAATAAAAATCCAAAGCACTTAATCCCCTTTTAGAAACTACCAGACAATGGAGAAAAACAAAAAGGGTAGGGGTGACAGAACCTGGCCCCAAGCTAACCCAACGAGGATGAACAACTCCAAGAAACCTCCAAGGATACCAACAGCCAGGAGAAAAGCCCCCCTCCCCCCTCACGTGCCCCACTTGCTCCACTTATGCAGGCATCATAAACCTAGGTTAGCCTAGGCTCAAGTATCCATCCAACTTAGCTTACCTTAAACTTATCTAGAACAGTCCCATACTAATCTCAAAATCCTCTTTTCTAAAAACCTTACACCTAAACAAAATGCATAACAAATCTAGGAGTTATACTAATGCTACAAACCATGCTCAACCTACCCACCCACCCATTCCTATTTTACACTCAACCTGATGTATTTCTTATAGGCACTGAAATTCCACCTGCCCATTTCCTTAATGTCAGCTTCCGAATTACCCTCAACAGCCGTAGAAGTCGCAGCGCCTATAGGAATTGAATGGATACCATATACCTTGCTATCCAAACTTATAACATCATGGTATCTTTTTAGCAAAACTGATATTTTGTCACGGACTCACCATTTGCATCACATAGCCAATTGTCCCCCATACACGGACTCAATGCAGTCTACTGTTTAGCTAACGTCACTGGGATCTGGTCTGTTTTTGATCTGTGGATTCTGCAGAGTATGCGATCCTTCTGCACAACCACACTGTGCTGAAGTAAGCCTGAATTCTTTGCTTTCTTTCCAGAAGCCACCAAAACAGAAGCCAAAATCCTTATCAAAAGAGGACCGTCAGTAGGACACTTCACATCCTCACCGACGGGCTGAACCTGCGACCATCCTTTTAAAATCTTACTTATTAAAACTGTCAAAAATTGGGTGTAACCTGAGCCTTAGTGTTCAGGTGAGCAATTAAAATATCTCTTAGGGGTATATTTACAAAATGTGATTTTTAAAAAATTGCCTAAAATCGCGTGAGTTTGCTGTGAATATCAAATCACTGTATTCACTAAACCTAAACTCAGGTGAGTTTAAGCCTCTAATTAAAATCGCTAAACCTAAAATCGCCAGTGTGATTTTTTCTATGTGACACATACAACTCACTCTATTTACAAAGGTCGCTTTGACAAACTCGTAGTAAAATCGCAGTAAAATCGCCGTTTAGCAATTCTCCATTGTCTAGAGGCGATTTAGTGACAATTCACACTGCGAGCCAGGAAAACACGTCAATCTAGTTGACATGTGTTTTCCAGTGTGTCATATCCAACCGCAGCATGCTTGAAAGCCTTAGTCATGCTGTGCTGATAGAACTACAATGCTAAGCATTGCTTAGCCTTGTAGTTATATCAGCGTAAGCATGGTAAGGCTTCTAACCATGCCACGCTGTGTGTGTTGTGCGTGTAACATAAAAAAAAAACAGTCTTCACAAAACAAACATTGGGGCAGATCCAGAACTACGTATTTCTGCGAATTTACGCGTGGCGGAGACGTAAATTCGCAGAAAAGTACGCACTGCACATGCGCACAAGGGAAAATACGCATATTGGCGTAGCGTATTTCTGAACGTAAGAGAAATTCACGTATGGTTAACGTAAATACTTACGTGTGGGCGTGCCAAATTTACGTGTGTCAACAATACGTGAGATTTACGTGAAGTAGGCGGGGGGTGGTATTTTAAGTGCACAGTATGGGCGTGCTAAGCTGCGTACGTTCGCGTAGTCAGTACGTCCGCTAGCGGACGTATGCGGGTACGTTTGAAAAAGTTAAGGTAGGGTTTGGGTAGCGTATTTTCACAAAATACGTCCGTGCAAGGGGTGTGCCGAGGGGAGCGTAGCGAATTTACGCACACGAAAATACGCTACGCGAATACACGTACGGCAAACGTTGTTCTGGATCTACCCCATTAACCCATTAATAAAAGTGTGAATGTAAAAAAAAAAATATTTCCCTGACTAATAATGTCCCCTAATGTTTGCACTTACCTACGTTGGTCACCGTGGGCCTGATCCAGAACAACGATGTAGCGCTGAGCGTGCTAACGCTCAGCGTTACATCGCTGACTCCCCCCTGGCACTCCCCCTGTGCGGGCGTATGGCCCCTTCCTTACGCCGGGTGAAGGCTCATGGGCCCTGATGCCATTGCACCTGTTGCACCAATGGTAGTTTTGCTCCTGATGCAGATATCCATTTGTAAACAGTGGAGCTATAAGCGTTCATACTGCCTTAAGATCCAGACATATGTGTCTAAGGGGTATATTTACAAAAGGCGAATTTTGGCCCAAATTTCAATTTGCGGCAATTCACTGCGATTTTCAGGCAATTTGCAGCGTGAAATCCCTGAATTCACTAAGCTGCGAATTGCCTGCAAATTTTTTAAACTCCTGCGAGATGTGGCGCTTTTGCAAGGGGTAAATCGCGGTGCTTTTCTATAGAGAAGCACCGCGATTTGTCCTTTTAAAACGGGAGTTTAAAAAAAAAAAACCTATTGCAACATGGTTGAAAGCCTTAGCCATGCTCTGCTGATAGAACTACAAGGCTAAGCATTGCTTAACCTTGTAGTAATATCAGCATGAGCATGGTAAGGCTTCTAACCATGCTGCGCTGTGTGTGTTGAGCGTGTAACAGAAAAAAAACCCATCTGCACAAAACATACATTAACCCATTAATAAAAGATTTAAAAAAACTTTTTCCCTCACTAATAATGTCCCCTAATGTTTGCACTTACCTCTGTTGGCCATCGTGTCCTATACTACTGTGTATGAATGCAGTGTGTGATGTCATAATAGAAGAAAAGTTTTTGTCACTCACCATTTGCTGTCATCTTCCTTGGGCAGACTTGCTTGCTGTGTAGAATCTTTTTCAGTTGATTGGAGACGCCCGGTTGATTGTAGTCTCTTCCCCATTGTTCTGGTCCGGTCCTCTGGCTCTTCGGTGCTTGACACGGCGGGGACAGGCTCCTCTTCTTCTCCTGGGCTGCTCCTAATGACTATTCCGTCGCTAGGGGGCAGCCTTTTATATAAAGGATGACGTCAGTTACAGTCAGGCCAGTGGAGGTATTACTGTGAGATGAGACCTGTAAACTGTAGCCAAACTGCAGTAGCTGAAATAAAGTTTGTATCCAGATGATTACATGTAACAAATCATAGAATGATATTTACAATAGTCACAGGATGCAATTGTTTGCAGAATAATGGTTATATAAAAATATATTGATGAAGGTAGCAATTTGCAACAAATTTATCCACTGTTAGGTGATCCGACCAGGCACTTTCCATGTTTGAACAAGGACGCTAAGTCAGATATATAGATGGAACTGAGAGAGAGGAACTTGCAATAATGGATAAGGTACACATATGAAAATGGACCGAAGAGTGACTGTATTGAGCCTTGAGGGCCATTATTCAAAGGCCAAACGACTCTTCGTATAGTAGGCTATATAGCGTGTGGGTTCAATAGAGGTAATGATAGAAAAATTTAGTTACCACCCTTAGTTATGTACTACAATACAGCATTCCACTCCATTGAACCCACACGCTATACAGCCTACTATACGAAGAGTCGTTTTGCCTTTGAATAACGGCCCTCAAGGCCCAATACAGTCACCCTACGGTCCGCAGAACACTATATTCTTTGTTTATTAAAACCGTCTTTGTAAAGTCGCAGACTACGCCTACCAGCGAAAAGTAAGACACCCCAGCTAAGGAGGCCATGGAAGCCCTTGACCTCTCCTTTTCAAATTCTCCCCACATAAACTCCATAAGCAACTGCTGATCAGGCTTACCACTGTGTTCCTTCAATTACTTATACTGTACCCATTCCCCCCAGACTCGTTGGTAAACACGCAACATATTGGGTGCCAGCCATTTGTGCACCAGCTCTTCTAATCCTGCTGCACAATCTACCACAGAAAAGAAGGCCATGACAAACCTACTGGATGAGCCCCAAGCACTAACTCCTGAAATGGCGCCCATTGAAAACGCGACAAAGCATCCACCACCGAATTATCCATCCCAGGTACATGACGCAACCGATACATAACACGGAAATATAAACACTGTAAAATCAGAACAACAACCTAATCGCTGGGGAAGACAAGGCCCTTTGTCCGTTGATGTCCTGAATCACCCCAAGGTTATCACACCAAAACAAAATGTTGCGATTTCGAAACTCTTACACCCATAAAACCACCGCAACAACAATGGGGAAAAGTTCCAAGACCATCAAGTTCCTCAGCAACCCAGATTCTCCCCAAGACACAGGCCATAATCCAGCGCACCATTGGCCCGGAAAATTTGCTTCAAAACCCATTGATCCAGCTGCTAAATCCTCCAAAAATGACACCCAAACACCCATGTCATCTCTAACTAAACGCTATAAAATGATAGGAAAAGCGAAAGTCTTCCGTCAGCTGCTCCAACCTTCTACAGAAAACTCTTCCCATTGGAATAACCTTACAAGTAAAATTTAACAACCCTAAAAGGGATTTGACTTTTTTCAAAATTGCAAGCCGATGCGTTTTCAAATCTACCAACGCCTTCCGCAAACGCTCCACCTTGTCGACCGGAACTTTGCATATTCCACGCACCGTATCTACCTCAATACCCAAATACTGCAAGCATGTAGTGCGACCCTTCGTTTTTTCAACCGCTACAGGCACCCCAAATTGGAAGAAGGGAGCCCTAGACAAAACCTGCTCACAAACCACCAAATCAGCTGGACAAATAAACAAAATATCCTCTAAATAATGTGCAATAAGTTTATGACTAGTCTCCACCTGGATACACCAATTTAAAAAAGTACTAAACCGTTCAAAATAAGCACAAGAAATGGCACATCCCATTGGCAAGCAGCAATCAACATAATAACCAGTAGGCAAATAGAAGCCCAGAAATTTAAATGAGTCTGGATGAACTGGTAACAATCTAAAAGCAGACTCTATGTCCAATTTGGCTGAAAGAGCCCCTTTGCCACAAGACCGCACCATCACAAGAGCTTGTTCAAACGGTTGATAAACCACTCTACAAACCGCTGCGTCTATCGCATCATTTACAGAAGACCCAGAAGGGTATGACAAGTGCTCATCGACCCCGACGACAGGTTGTGTACCTTCAGATGAAAAAGACGGGCCCGGGACCGGTAGCTCCTGCTGTCGAAATCCAGTCTCCTTTTCAATGGAAATCTGCAGCCCAGAATCTGAATCCCAATGTCCTCCTCGCCCCTTCCCACCTCCAACGCTTCCTGCACCCACTGCTCTGACCTCCCAGTCTGATGCGGGACCTGCCTTTGGATATGGCGCCTTTTCTCCATACATTTTCTTCCTGTAGGCCTTACCGCAGGGGGCACTACACTCTCCCCAACATTCTGCAGCATGCCAGACCCATCCCGACCGCTGCTGCTGGCTCACCCCCCTCTCCAGCAGCGGCCATCTTGGGGCTGGAGCGATGCTGACGCGATGATGACTTCCAGTGCACACCAGAAGTCATCATACCTGACTCCTCTTCCATCTGGAATCAGAGAGGGAGAAACTTCCTGTGCCGTGTCCTCAACATGGACCCGCCTCCTGCACTGGAGCTCCCACCGAAGCGAGTGCTGCACTCACGGTAAGAAAATTCAAGCCACGGACAAATAACACTAAATTACAGTAAGGAAAAAGACACAAGAAGGGAAACGACAAGTATAGAGGTTAGGAAGTAGAAAAATAGCAAGAGTGAGAGCAAAAGAGTAGAGAAATATAAGACTGAATGTGAAAGAAAGATTGTAGAAAGATAAGGATACTACAGAAACAGCAATCAGAGACAAAGGGCCTGATCCAGAGCTACGAAATTGCCGCCCAACGGGCGAATGCGTACGTTCGCCCGTGCGAATAAACATACACGCCCCTAACACTCCCATTGTAAAGTACCTGCTTACGGCGGCTATACCCTACACTATGTACTCCCGTCGGCCCTACGAATTTTCGCACATATTACGCAAAGCGTATGGGCTTAGCACGCCCATACTGTACAATTTAAATGGCTATCCCCGCCTCCGTGTAGTAAAACGAGCGCCCAGGCGACCGTCGTACTGAACGCACGCCCCTCGAGCGAACATTTCGCTCACAATACGACCGCTATACGCTCATGTCGTCCAGCCGACCGGAAGCTGTCATACTGGGCATGCGCAGTGCGAATTTTCGTACGAAAATACGCAAAAAACGGTCGTACGCTCGCTCGAATTCGGCCAATTTCGTAGCTCTGGATCAGGCCCAAAGTCTGAAGATACTCAGCCAATGAATCTGAGACGATCTCCCGTCTTGACTTCTGAAACATTCTCCTCTCTAGCCTCCCTCTGGTCCACCTCGCTCCCCTACAATCCATACTAAATGCCACAACCAGACTTATCTTTCTCTCCCACCGCACTGCCTCCACCTCCCCTCACTGTCTATCTCTACACTGGCTTCCTGTCTCATTCAAAATTCTCTAACGCTCCTCTCCTCATCTCATCTTACAAGGTTCTTTCCTCTACAACCTCTCCCTACCTCTCCTCCCTTATCTCCATCCACAATCCCTCCAGACCCCTCCATACTGCTGGTGACCGTCACCTTAACTCCCGTCTGATAACTACCTCTCAGTCCCTCATCCAAGACTTCTCCCAGGCTGCCCCTCTGCACTAGAATAACCTACCACAACCTATCAGACACTACTACAACCTACAGTGTCTGTGCCTTGTCCACATTAATTCCCACCTTTTCTCTCTAATGTCTATGTCTCCCCATATTCATCTGCTTCTACAATCATATTCTGCTTCTCTATTTTCCTTATATATTGTTCTGCTAGTTTTGTACTGTACTTTATTTCTCGATTGTATTTGTATTGTGTTCCTTATTTTTATTACTTTGTACCCTGTCTGCAGGGGCATTTTAAGAAGTGAGGGGGCACTTGTGCAGTATTTGTTTGTCCATGGGCCCCCCCCCCTTACCTGAGACAGGACTTTCCCAAGTCGCAGGCCTCAAAAGGGACGGGACCTAACGGCACTCAACCCTGGGTGAAGGATGAATACCATAGGGCCCCCTGTTCTGGCCACCCTGCACCCATTATAGATGCGCCTATGCCTGTCTGTTAACTATTGTATTTTATATGTAGTTACTGTATTTCCTATTGCCTCTGTATATCGCTGCGGATACCGTGTAGCGCCTTGTAAAGAAATGTTAATAGTAATAATAATAATATTAGTAATATTACTAATAATAACACAGTGCAGTGTAATATATAGTGTAATATAATAACATTGTGCAGTATAATATGATAATACAGTGCAGTATAATACAATCACAAGTCTTAGATAACAGAGCAGTCTCTCCCTGTTGGCTGGATGAACACTCCCAGCTTTGACTACAGCTCCAACCTCCTGTATTTACCATTACGGGAAGTCCCAGAGACACAGGCAGGACTGCAGCAGCACCAGGCACAGTGTATGTAACATACAATATATGTATAGCATGAATACATACATGAATACAGTAGTACAGCAGCACAGCACATGTGATATAAACAGGGTGTATGCAACAGAAATACAGTAGTACAGTGGCACAGCTAGATGGGGTGTAGTATAGGTGTAACAGACTGTGTATAGATGGGGTACAGTATATGTAGTATAGGTGTAACAGGCTGGGTATAGATGGGGTACAGTATATGTAGTATAGGTGTAACAGGCTGTGTATAGATGGGGTACAGTATATATAGTGTAGGTGTAACAGGCTGTGTATAGATGAGGTACAGTATATGTAGTATAGGTGTAGCAGGCTGGGTATAGATGGGGTACAGTATATGTAGTATAGGTGTAACAGGCTGTGTATAGATGGTGTACAGTGTATGTAGTGTAGGTGTAACAGGCTGTGTATAGATGGGGTACAGTGTATGTAGTATAGGTGTAACAGGCTGTGTATAGATGGGGTACAGTATATGTAGTATAGGTGTAACAGGCTGTGTATAGATGGGGTACAGTATATTCAGTATAGGCGTTCTGCCACCACCAACAATTTTAGAGCACAGTATACATAGTGGCACAGTAGGTCTTTGGTTCCTCATTTCCATAAATGTAACATAATATACTTTATCAGAATTATGATAAACTGAAAACAATCTCTTCTATTACTACTTTGCTTCATAAAAGATCTAAGTTGATCTGACACGTGAATCCGTAAAAGCACAGAGATATGAAGTTATTAATTGATTTAATATTATATATGATTATAACTATTTTATCTTATTGATAAGAGTCAGGTCCACCTACAGCAGAAAAGCTTTGGCTGGCTTATCAAATATTTGCATTTAATATCTCTACAATATCTCTATCTTTTCTATTACAGATGCAATGGCAGGTTAGCTACTGTTTAGTTGCATTGGGCCTGATGAATAATTACATGTGGAAGGGGACTTGTAATTTAAATCTAATCAATGACCTAATCTATTGACCAGTGTGACTGTGACTTAATGAAAATATTTATAAATCTACTGAGGTAATAAAAAAATTCCTTTTCCTCTGTGGGCATATAGGATCTCTACTACACAAAGACAGGGCTATTAGGCACGAAATACGGACTGCGGACCTGATTCACACTTAGGATTGAAATTGCGTGCTTGCCTAAAAAAATGCGTGGAAAATATACACAAGTGCGATGCAAGGATAGCAGCGGCTGCAGCTAACCACACCCACACACTTGTACTTGTTTTCCCATGTATAAGAATGCCATACGTAGAAATAGGAAAGTATCTCGTAAATGGCCTTTGAATTATGTATGAATTTGGGTACTTTTCTTAGTAGAGATTTCTCATCACAGACTTGGCTGTTTTAATTATTTTTTATTTAATAAGTAATGTTTATTATTATTATTTAAATATATATTTTTTGCTATTTGAACACAAATAATTAGACACCTCTAAAAGTGCAATAAACGTATTTTTAAAAAATGATGCAACAGTAATTATAATTATTATTTGCTTAAAACAAAACCAGCAGAAACTATATACTGTGTATATATAATTTTTTTTAAAATAAAAAATAATAACATTTTTAAAATTAGAAATGTATTAAAAATTGAATCCAAACAAACATTAGCATAATGGTTCAACTAAGATAATTTTGTAAAATATTTAACAATTAAATGTTACATTTATCATTATATGAAAATAGACTTAAAGACTTAAAAGAAAATGCTACCTGTTGAAAATCATTTATTTAATAGCACACATGTAGTTCCATCATCAAATTCATGCACACATGTAGTTCTATCATTTATGGTGTAACAATGATTTGAGCTTTGGGATCACTGATGATACGGTGGCATGGCCCCATTTAAATGCGGTTTTGCTTTCAAGACAGATTGATGTGTCTTTTATTGGCATGATAGATTACTTTCACAATAGCCCGTTCACATCTTTATTGAACACACAAAGAAACGAAGATACAATATCAGCAGGCAAAGGTTACCTGTTGCTCTGACAGGAAAGTGATGTCAGTGATAGGTTTAAATGGTGATAGGTGAGTTCCAGCAAGGAAATGAACAACACCTGAGGAATAATATAGAAAACCAGTATAGTAAATAAAAGCGCAAATCAGCTTTCTATGTACAGTCTTACAGTAAGAGTGATATAAAGTGCGTACACGTCAGTGTTAAATTCACTATAAAGTCTAATTCTTACTCAATGTATATAAGAAAGATATTTAAACATTCAAAAAGTTCCAGTCCAGAGTTGTATGCATTGGTGGGTGCATATTTCAATCCTTTTTTCAAGAGTGTCTATTCTTTTTTCAATAGTATATTATCACTAAGGTTATAAATCGTTGTTCTATCGGTGAACTTTGTTTCCTTTCCTTAGTTTTATTCCATCATTTATGTTTTAAAGCTGTTTTTGCTAATCTCTCGGTGTTCGTCTTATTCTTTCACAGACAACTTCTTTTTATTTGTTCATCTGTTTTTGTTGTGGTTACTATAGGTGATTTCTTTTGTTTTTCTTGTAAAGGTAACTTTAGAACTTCCTTCTCAATCTTGGAGGTGTCCTGTGAAAATCTATCCATATAGCTATCCCTCTGATCATTATTTCCATGTCTGTTCCTGCTATCTGTATAGTTAGTACTTGGCTGTGGATGTTAGATTTTTGTGAGCAGAGGGTGCAATTAACTTCTCCTCTTGGTTTATGTTTCTTGTTTATCTGCTGTTTTGGTTTTCTTCCCCTCATTGGTTCCTTATCAGTATGTTATCCATCGCTTCTTTTTTTCATTAACAGACTGTATTTGTTCTCTGACAACAGTACAGACAGGCTAATTACACCCTTTCTGATAATGATACTGCCCTCTGATTTTTTATTGCTTGAATTTTTTATTGCATCCTACTTACTGTGTTATATTTTATTACATCTCAATTTCCAAAGACATGATACTCATATTTTCTCAAAAAAACTCTTCCTTCTTAACTCATTTTAGAAGTGTGGCATTAACCCTCTGATTTGTATGAATTTTAATAGTCACTTTATGAAAATGTCTATATATTTTGTTCCATGCTTATAATGTTTATACATTTTATACCTATATTTATATTATATGCATTATCAGCTATTTATACCGAATATTAACTATGAATGGATCGCTCCCTTATTGAGGGCATGGGTCTAGATTTTAATAAATTGTCGGAGGGCACAAGCCATGACAAAGGGCTCTATTTACTTACCTTCCTCGTTCCCTGTGAACGAAGCTGCATCAGGCTCGCTTATCATCGCAGCGAGCCTGGCTGCTGCCTTCACACTATTTACAAATACTCACCCCACCTGCAAGGTGCCGCGATGATCCGCCGGGTTCGCGCAGTACTTCACATTCATGCAATGCATGAATGAAGTATTGCTCATGCGCAGTAGCTCTAATTCGGGAAATTTCAGTGCCGACATGAGAAACACTGCACATGCGCAGGACATGAGAAACACTGCACATGCTCAGGACATGAGACACAGTGCACATGCTCAGGACATGAGAAACACTGCACATGCTCAGGACATGAGAAACACGGCACATGCTCAGGACATGAGAAACACGGCACATGCTCAGGACATGAGAAACACGGCACATGCTCAGGACATGAGAAACACGGCACATGCTCAGGACATGAGAAACACGGCACATGCTCAGGACATGAGAAACACGGCACATGCTCAGGACATGAGAAACACGGCACATGCTCAGGACATGAGAAACACGGCACATGCTCAGGACATGAGAAACACGGCACATGCTCAGGACATGAGAAACACTGCACATGCACAGGACATGAGAAACACTGCACATGCACAGGACATGAGAAACACTGCACATGCACAGGACATGAGAAACACTGCACATGCACAGGACATGAGAAACACTGCACATGCACAGGACATGAGAAACACTGCACATGCACAGGACATGAGAAACACTGCACATGCACAGGACATGAGAAACACTGCACATGCACAGGACATGAGAAACACTGCACATGCACAGGACATGAGAAACACTGCACATGCACAGGACATGAGAAACACTGCACATGCACAGGACATGAGAAACACTGCACATGCACAGGACATGAGAAACACTGCACATGCACAGGACATGAGAAACACTGCACATGCACAGGACATGAGAAACACTGCACATGCACAGGACATGAGAAACACTGCACATGCACAGGACATGAGAAACACTGCACATGCACAGGACATGAGAAACACTGCACATGCACAGGACATGAGAAACACTGCACATGCACAGGACATGAGAAACACTGCACATGCACAGGACATGAGAAACACTGCACATGCACAGGACATGAGAAACACTGCACATGCACAGGACATGAGAAACACTGCACATGCACAGGACATGAGAAACACTGCACATGCACAGGACATGAGAAACACTGCACATGCACAGGACATGAGAAACACTGCACATGCACAGGACATGAGAAACACTGCACATGCACAGGACATGAGAAACACTGCACATGCACAGGACATGAGAAACACTGCACATGCACAGGACATGAGAAACACTGCACATGCACAGGACATGAGAAACACTGCACATGCACAGGACATGAGAAACACTGCACATGCACAGGACATGAGAAACACTGCACATGCACAGGACATGAGAAACACTGCACATGCACAGGACATGAGAAACACTGCACATGCACAGGACATGAGAAACACTGCACATGCACAGGACATGAGAAACACTGCACATGCACAGGACATGAGAAACACTGCACATGCACAGGACATGAGAAACACTGCACATGCACAGGACATGAGAAACACTGCACATGCACAGGACATGAGAAACACTGCACATGCACAGGACATGAGAAACACTGCACATGCACAGGACATGAGAAACACTGCACATGCACAGGACATGAGAAACACTGCACATGCACAGGACATGAGAAACACTGCACATGCACAGGACATGAGAAACACTGCACATGCACAGGACATGAGAAACACTGCACATGCACAGGACATGAGAAACACTGCACATGCACAGGACATGAGAAACACTGCACATGCACAGGACATGAGAAACACTGCACATGCACAGGACATGAGAAACACTGCACATGCACAGGACATGAGAAACACTGCACATGCACAGGACATGAGAAACACTGCACATGCACAGGACATGAGAAACACTGCACATGCACAGGACATGAGAAACACTGCACATGCACAGGACATGAGAAACACTGCACATGCACAGGACATGAGAAACACTGCACATGCACAGGACATGAGAAACACTGCACATGCACAGGACATGAGAAACACTGCACATGCACAGGACATGAGAAACACTGCACATGCACAGGACATGAGAAACACTGCACATGCACAGGACATGAGAAACACTGCACATGCACAGGACATGAGAAACACTGCACATGCACAGGACATGAGAAACACTGCACATGCACAGGACATGAGAAACACTGCACATGCACAGGACATGAGAAACACTGCACATGCACAGGACATGAGAAACACTGCACATGCACAGGACATGAGAAACACTGCACATGCACAGGACATGAGAAACACTGCACATGCACAGGACATGAGAAACACTGCACATGCACAGGACATGAGAAACACTGCACATGCACAGGACATGAGAAACACTGCACATGCACAGGACATGAGAAACACTGCACATGCACAGGACATGAGAAACACTGCACATGCACAGGACATGAGAAACACTGCACATGCACAGGACATGAGAAACACTGCACATGCACAGGACATGAGAAACACTGCACATGCACAGGACATGAGAAACACTGCACATGCACAGGACATGAGAAACACTGCACATGCACAGGACATGAGAAACACTGCACATGCACAGGACATGAGAAACACTGCACATGCACAGGACATGAGAAACACTGCACATGCACAGGACATGAGAAACACTGCACATGCACAGGACATGAGAAACACTGCACATGCACAGGACATGAGAAACACTGCACATGCACAGGACATGAGAAACACTGCACATGCACAGGACATGAGAAACACTGCACATGCACAGGACATGAGAAACACTGCACATGCACAGGACATGAGAAACACTGCACATGCACAGGACATGAGAAACACTGCACATGCACAGGACATGAGAAACACTGCACATGCACAGGACATGAGAAACACTGCACATGCACAGGACATGAGAAACACTGCACATGCACAGGACATGAGAAACACTGCACATGCACAGGACATGAGAAACACTGCACATGCACAGGACATGAGAAACACTGCACATGCACAGGACATGAGAAACACTGCACATGCACAGGACATGAGAAACACTGCACATGCACAGGACATGAGAAACACTGCACATGCACAGGACATGAGAAACACTGCACATGCACAGGACATGAGAAACACTGCACATGCACAGGACATGAGAAACACTGCACATGCACAGGACATGAGAAACACTGCACATGCACAGGACATGAGAAACACTGCACATGCACAGGACATGAGAAACACTGCACATGCACAGGACATGAGAAACACTGCACATGCTCAGGACATGAGAAACACTGCACATGCGCAGGACATGAGAAACACTGCACATGCGCAGGACATGAGAAACACTGAACATGCGCAGGACATGAGAAACACTGCACATGCTCAGGACATGAGAAACACTGCACATGCGCAGGACATGAGAAACACTGCACAAGCGCAGTGCTTCTCTTTAGGCACTTTGAAATTTTCCCAAGTCCTAACATGAGAAACACTGCGCATGTGCTGGGACTGGACAGCTGCAGCCCAACGGGTCGCCCGGGCAGGTGAGTTTAAAGATTATTTTATATTTTCTGTTTTTTAATGATTTTTTTTAAGTTCTTACATTTTTTTTTTCTTTACACTTGGGCAATATTTCTGTATATTCCGACGGTCTCCCCATAATACCTCCCCCCCTCTTTCTCCCCCTAATAACAGCTATTAGGGGGAGGAAAAGAGGGGTATATGGGAACAACGTCAAAATACTTACCACTAACGCCAGTCTGAGCTGGCATTAGTCTGACGCCGGGAGCAGAGTGTAAAACTCCGCTCCGGCATTTTGTAAATATGGGTGACTTCATTTTAATGTGATAGGGTCAGTTTGAATTCAAAATTGGCCCTATCGCATTAAAATGATCTTTGTAAAGAGAGCACAAAGACCTTTGTGAAAGGTTGAAACGTGTTGGTATTTTACCTTCCTGAACTTTCATCCTATGATCACATAGGGAGCGTCATTGACTTCCATCAAGGAGTTTAATCTGTTTAAGGCATCTGAGGGCACATGCGCCCTCCAGATGTTACGCTAGTGTTACATTAGAACAATAGCATATTAAACTTCGTATGGAACTTTGTTCCGTACAAGCCCATTTCCTAGAAAATGGGCTGTGGTTCCCCTCCACCCGCTAAAGTGGGCGGGGGGAAGCATGGTAATTGTATAGTGTGGGAGGGGGCTTCCATACTGATGCAGATCACCGCTGACCCCCACGATTTACTTAAGGCAGGCTTATGGTAACGTAAACGTACAAGAATTAAATACATATATTTAATATATAAATATAATTATTTGTTATTAATATGACCTTTTATAATTTAATATATACCTACACCTACACAATGCTCAAGTAGCGATTCCATAACCTTTGTATTGCATTTGAAGTATGAGATTGTGTAGTGTCCGCCCCATGACGCGACACATGACCTATGGCTGGTGTGAATGTTTTTACCATAAACTGTGAATACTTCAGTCAGATCTAGAACGCTTGCAATTGATTGAGCACGCCCTTTCTGTACACTGACTGCCTCTCCCACAACACCTACCTCAGGAGGAGGAGGTGCGAATTGTGTACTGGTGTAAATCTGCTGCCATTGCATTGTTTTTGAGCATGCGTCTCACAATGCAATTGTGTGTCTGTTCACCTCTGGAGCAGCCCCTATGTGAATACAAGTCTACATGCGGCTCTCTGTCTCTATCTGTCTGCAGCAAATTAACACAAAATGAGAAATCTATAATCTTTTAATTTATATTTACTATTCAATAAATTAAAAATAGATAAAAATAATTTTTTGTTTTGTAAATGTATTACAGTAAAGTAACAGTTTTTAGTTGATTCCTTAATACAATGTCTGTGCTGACACCATGATTTATCTCCTTGCAGGACAATTATAAAGATGTCTCCACCTTCGTCATGCTGTGGCCTTATCATCGTTTCCTCCAAGACTCCAGGTGAGAGATAACTGGATGCCCCTATAACACCGATGCTGATGCAGGGAACCGTTCATTGGTGGCCTTTGTGAGCGGGAATATTTAAATCTATGATGTCGCAATTGTTAGAGCAGAGGGTTATGGGGGAGCAAATCTCAGATGTGATGGCAGTGTGTACACATGATTCCACATGCTCATCAGGACTTTAAATCTTTGGTATGTTGCATCTATTATGTAGTGTGTATGTGATGCACTTGCCGGTACTAAGGGCCCATTTTCTGCAATAATACAGCCGAAAGCCTTTCAACTGTACCACTGCAGAGGACTTTTTAATTGGGGGAATATACATTCTGGAACGAGTATCATGGCAAATGGTCTTATTTCGACAAGGTACCCATTCTGGTTAGAGTTAGGTTGCAGGACAGGAATGGTTAGGCTCTGGAGAGGACAGGGTTATGGTTAGGCTAAGAGACAGGAAGGGTTAGGGTTAGACTCCAGAGAGGGTTAGGATGAGAGTTAGGGGAAAATACTACCTGTCTCTTTAGGAGTAATCAGATCCTAATTACTCACGGTGCCCGCGCTGTCTTCATTGTGTTGTGAGCTGCAATCGTGGCATTCTGGCTGAGAACCCGGCTGTGTCTGACAGCCACATTGCTCAACCCCCATTGGTCAGCAGGATAAGGTGTTCTGGGTGCTAGGCCATCTCATACTCACACTGCAGCCAGTTACTATCGCATAGCAGGCGGGATGCTTGCATACTAGTTCAGTGTGTGCATTCTGATTGGCCAGCCTTTTCTGTAAGTAGACAGGTGGGTACACGCAAGCCCCAGTTATAGCATTCTGCTTTGCTGCTCTGCTACTGTACTTTGTCTTATACTCTGTGCTGTTGTTTTGATACCTGAATGCCCGTTCCTGCCTTACCTGCTGCGTCACTCTCTCCCCTCTCCTTTTGTTACTTGCCTAGTCTAGTTTTGTGTGATTGTTTGACCCTTCGTTCTCCTGTCTATTGCCCCTCTTCCTCAGTTCCTTCTCTGTGCTCGTGTGTGTTTCAGTGAGAAACTGACCCAGTCAGTCCTTGTTGTTCACTCTACATTGTGGTCCTGTCGGTCTACTATCCACTGGGTTCCTTGTTTCTTCTTGCCTTCTTACCCACACGCATAGGAGCTGTTGTCAGGGGCTGCGACCTGCTGGTTGTCCTGCAGCCAAGCCTAATCTCACCATCAGAGGCTCTAGTGAAAACCAGACCCCAGTTAGACTTCGCACCTCAGTGCATGACTTTTTAACACATTGGAGTTGTAAAGAATCACTGCTGTCGCGGCTGCATTGCCAGAATATGATGTGTGCAAATTGGCACATCGTACCGGCGAACCACACCCGTGTGTACCCAGCTTAAGTATGAGTGAAAAAGCTTTAGGCTAAGTATAGTATACTTAGTTTAGGACTAATCCTACATCTTACACTACTTTGAGGGTCAAATAGGATTCAGGGTCAGTATAGGGACAGTACAGTTTAAATTGGATGGACTGGATGGACAGTGATGGGCTCTTATCTGCCTTCACTTTGATAATCTCATATGAATATCACGTGGTTTATGGAAAACAATTTGTCAGAAGTCTGACAAAATGGTCCAAAACACGCTTAATCAGATTGTTCAGACTGCCTGAACATCCGCCGTTGCCGCCCTTTATAGGATAGACCCAGGGCGGTAGAAATAATCGGTTACAGTATTTAAAAATTTTTTTTAAATTAATGCATGTCAAATACATTGGCAGCGATTCCTGACACTTTGTAATGTGTTCAAATTTTCACATCTTAACACAAGGGTCTTAATTACCAATAATACGTGACGTGACTTCTTAGAACAGGGATAAACCTGTTTGTGAGGTCCGGAAACCAATGTGATTTCTCTCTGTTTTGCCCAGTTCCTCTTCAGGGGATCTCGGTGGACATCCAGGTGAAAGGCTTCGTGGCCGATGTTTCCGCCACTCTCAAGTATAAGAACAAGGAGGAGAAGGCAGTGGAAGCCGTCTTTGTGTTCCCCATGAATGAAGACTCTGCCGTCTACAGCTTTGAGGCCATGGTGGAAGGGAAGAAGATTGTAGCAGATCTCCAAGAGAAGAAGCAGGTGATATAGAACAACGTGTTCTACATGTCATGATCAAGAAGTTATATTTGTTCACCTATTTATTTATTTATTTATTATTATACTGATGGTTGGACTGTGGAAATAGGTCCTAATCCATAGAGAAATGTTGACACATTTGAGAAGATGTAGGATTGGAGTGTCGCTCCTAGCTATTTCCAGACTGACTGGGATATTGATTGCATATGCATAGCAATCAATCACTGGAGCACCGAACATGGTGAGGAACTCCACTCCCTAACCCTAAGTCTCCCTCTCCGCAGCCTAACTCTAAATCCCACACAGCCTAACCCTAAGTCCCCCCTCCTGCAGCCTAACCCTAAGTCCCCGTTATGACGCTTCCGAAAAAGAATGGGTGAATATGTGAATCGCATACTCAGCCATTCATTAAAAAAAATATTTTACACTGCTCCCATTTGAAATAGTTACAGCCGATAAGCAACTTTCGGCTGTCCCTATTTCGCAATGAGAGAATTTACAGCGGAGGCTCGCAATGGTGAGATTGCATTTCACCACTAGGAACGTGATACATTACACGGAAAAGATGCACATAAAATTTAAAATCTTGGTGTTCCCTCCCTGGTTTATTTAAGCCACAAACAGACAGTCCCACAGCATCCCTACGTTCAGGTTAGTGTAGGTGGGCGGGGGGAGGTAGTTAAATGNTGAACGCCGATACGCTGTGCTTTAGTAAGCACAGCGCATCGGCGTAGGTCAGGATCAGGCCCTATGACATGCTATCTACCTAACATTTCGTTACATAGATTGAGTACATGCGGTCTTTAAAGATAAAGGGCCGTATTCACAGATACGATTTTACGCGGGATTGTGTGCGCATTTTTAGGATCGGGTTGACTGCACATGCGTGGTAACTTTTTCCACACAAGTTACGTAGTAGTTACGCACGGAAGTCCTTTAGGCGCGGACTCGTGAATCGCACTTAGTGACATACGCACGGGTGGAGGGGCGTGGTCATCTTCCGTACGTTAGAAGTTATGTGAAAGTGGGCGGGGGAGGCATTTAAATGGGCTTTTGAGGGCGCGGTTAGTAAAGTACGCACATACGTAAGTAACATTTGTACATAAGTACACACGTATAGATAAGGGTGCCCTATGGAGGCGTAAGTCAAGGGTATTGCCTTGCTACATGCGTGCCTATAATTGCGTACTTTGGACACACATATAACTACGCACAGAGGAAGAAGAAATACTTAGGGAAGACTCTGGTTCGCAGTCGTCATTCTGCATGATAGAAACCAGTCGCCTTCTTAATGTTCTGATGCAGATAAATTGTACATATCCCAAATATATTTCATGTTTCTAAGTTAGTGCCCAGTGTACCAGGCTTGCAGATATAAGCTAATAATGGGCCGTATGCAGAGCTCCGGGCGCATTGCATATGCGCCCGGAGTTTTCCGATTTGTGTTACTGTGCATGCGCAGTAATTTTCTAACGTCATCTATGTTTATTGTTGCCACGTAGATTGCGTATACGCGGTCTTTAAGAGCTCTGCATATGGCCCAATATTACCAAACTACATACACAAAAATAAATCATGTCTTACTTTGTATTAACGAAAAATAATTGCTGTGTCATCAGCCCTAGTGTATTTTTAGCTGTTATAAACTGATATGAAGATTAGAGTTTGCAAGTATATTTATGTTATGGATACAAGTCTGTTGTGCATATATGCACAAGTTCTTCATACACACAAAGGCCCGGATTCACACTGCCGGACGTAATGCATATACGGTCGTATTTTACCGTTTTTACTATTGCGCATGCGTCGTCATTTTTTTTTTATAATTCTTTTTATTGAATTTGCCAAGGAAAAACAAGACATTTTACATTTTTCACTGTGTTGTTAGTAAACAAGTTTTTACATATTTTTGTACAAGTAATACAGTATTCAACAGTATAACATTTAATACTTTACTATACCTACTAATTCCCCTTTTCTCTTTACCGCTAATGATTCACTTCTCCATGCTATGAGTTATAATTGAATTGGTGGTTCCCCCATATATATATATTTAGCTCGTACCACATAGTGTTCAAGAAACACTTGTGGACCTGCGTGTTGGTAACGAGTGGAAGAGTGTTAATGTGCGCTTGCCATGTGTAAAAGAATTGTTCAACTTTAATGTCTTTTGCCATGAAAGAGTCTAACCAATCCATTCTAAACAGGTGGAATATTTTCCCTTGGAATAGTTTCAATGGTGGAATTACAGGTTTGTTCCAAACCTGTAGGATAGTTTTTTTGGCTGCTGCACTTACTGCCAGAAGAAGTTTCTTATTACCCTTAGTAAATGTTACTGTTTGGGGGAGAACTCCCATTATCGCCCATTCTGGGGTGAATGGAATTGGTGCCACCAGATCATTCAAAGCATTTTGGCGTACTCT
>WWET01005315.1:2501-13676 GCA_011038615.1 Limnodynastes dumerilii
AAAGGGCAAAAAGGCTGGGCACTAATAAAGGGGGCAAAAAGTGCCAAAGGCACTTAAAAATGTAACTCTTTCTTCACTAGGGCTGCAAATATCACAAAATTATGGATATTTCTGGAAGTGACACGCGACCCGAGGTAAGCTAGATTTTTTTCCGAATTCTGACACACCGAGCTCAAAAGGTTAGCCATCACTGGGATAGATGAAGACAGTCCAGTTGGTTTGCCACTCAGGAGCACTTGTCTAAATTTGGTGTAACTGTTGTCACCTGTCTCAGGCATGATGGAGAACTGTAGATAGTGTCTTGCTCAGGACTGCAGGATGACCTGGAACACGTGCTGTAGAAGGAAAGGCTTGAAGAGGCACAGAGGAAAGAAATGGTTTGTGCAAGAGGCTAGTTGACCAGAACTGGGGGTCCTCAGATTGATTCCACCACCAAACGCCCCTGAGTGAAATTGTACTACACCTCCTTTGTTACCCAACCCATTAACAAAATCAAAAAGGATAAATGCATTCAATTAGACTAAGCAGAAACATGCTTGACTGTTGCTTGTCTTGTTTAATTTACACATCACTTAAATGGAACCTTTCCAGCAGAGTTGGATAGCACATCATGACACAAGAGATTAGAAAATTCTAAAATATAAAGAAGAAAAGCAGGAACTTGTGCGCACTCCTCTCCATACATTCCCCCAAGAGAAAAATAGAACATATACAGTTTATTGATATTAGTTTTAAAACTTGCAAAAAATTTAAAGAAAAATGTGAGGGTTATTGGGAAGTGAAATAAAAAAATAATTGAAGATCTTTCACAAAATATAATAAATCTCTGCCAAATGCTAGCAATTAGGGACATTTCAAGTAAGTTAAAATATAACTTAATTCAGATCCAACTAAACAATTGAGGTCTGGTATTGTTATGTATAAAAGGGTGATCTAGACAAAAACATTTTCGTTTATCTCCGTTAAGTCAGTATTAAGTTTATAAATTGTTTCTTATTTGAAGAAGAGTGAGAGGTCACAATTCAAAATACTTTTTGTTTATTGAGATGAATATCCAATTTTTGTGCCAATGTTATATACAATAGTTGTGGGGGTTGCTATATCAACCAATTGAACTGCTATTTTCACAGAGGAGTATGTAATTAAATAAGTGGCTTGATCTTTATACAAATTAATGACTCAATGGGCCTGATCCAGAGCTACGGCCGCCGTAAGCGTAATGCGCATGCGCCGGGCAGATGTTGGCCGGCGTCACTATGGAAACGCCCGATCGTAGGGGGGCGGGGGGAGGGAGGGTAATGAGGCTGGGAGGGTGGCGTTAACGTACTAACGCCGCCGTCCCAGCGTATCAACTCTCCCTTACGCCGGCTGAAGGCTACCCTAAGGGAGAGTTAATACGCTCCTACAAGGGGGAGTGTCGGGCCAGAGCAGCGATATTACGCTGAGCGCTACAGCGCTCAGTGTAACATCATAGCTCTGGATCAGGCCCAATGTGTGCCCACAATCCCTAAGGAACAGCTACAAATTCTCTTAAGCCGGCCATACACTGGGATGATTACCAATCCCCGCAGGGGGTAGTCCGATAAACAGGGGGGGGGGGCAGGGCTTTATCGGCACCATACACCGGAGAGGGGCAGGGCTAGTACTATGCTGCTGTGACAGCTTTGATACCAAAGCGCGGCTTCGGCTGATCCCTCTCTGTACTACTCCCTGCAATAGCCACTGCTGCATATCTATGTACTATGCAGCCCTGAAAACTTTGAGCTGTCAGAACAGCATAATACATAGATCTGCTGCACTGTGGAGGGAGGGAGCTACTAAAATAATTCAATTATCAGACGCTAGCGATTGAAATCAAACAAATTTTTAAAAATCCAATATTCGTACCAAAGAGTTCCTGGTGTGTTTATTGGATGTTTTAAAAATTGATCCTGGCCACTAATAAGTGATTTTTGGCCCGATCCACGATAATTGTAGGATCGAGCCAATAATTGCTCTAGTATTTGGCCAGCTTAAGATATTCAAATGGCTATAAAATTTGAAGACGAGACTTTTCAAGAAAATTCTTGAAAAGTCTCAGTCGGGAAAACACCAAAGATTCCTCCATAAGAGAGACTAGGCAAGTTCACGTAATCACTACTACATTTGCAGTAGTACCATTAACATTAATGTTATTGCTGTTGATTTGTGCCCTTAATTGTAAGACTTGCATTCACACATTGTACTTTTAAATTAAAGATAATCTTGGTATCAAAAAACTGTAATGTAAATACATTACAAAGAAAAAGGTGGATCCATGGGAGAGTTCAAGGCACTGCTAATCACCAAAACTGAGGAAAAAACAAAAAAAACACATCACCCTCCAGGCATTTTACACCAAAGTTCTGGTGACTGGGGGTTTAAAATGTGGTATTTTTTTTAAAACAAATAGGTCTTGTTAAAATCAAGTGTAACAGCAATTCACACTATGGTCACACAAAGGGCCTGATCCAGAACAACGCCCGCCGTCGCTTGGATGGCGGGCGTAAGATCGGCTTTTCAGCTGATCTGCGCATGCGCCGGGCAGATGTTGCTCGTGGATCAGGCGTCCGTAGCAGCGCCGTAGGGACGCTGGAGGGGACGTCCTCCAGCGTCCCTACGTTCAGGTTAGTGTAGGTGGGCAGGGGGGAGCTAGTTAAATGAGTGTGGGAGGGCGGGCTAAGCGGCAATACGCTCCTGTGCTGAAGTTAGGGTAGCCTTGAGCCGGCATAAGGAAGGGGCCATACGCCCGCAGAGGGGGGGGATCGGGGGAAGTGAACGCCGATAAGCTGTGCATTAGTAAGCACAGCGCATCGGCATAGGTCTGGATCAGGCCCAATGGCACAAACATCAGTAAGGAAGGAGCCATACGCCCGCACAGGGGGAGTGTCAGGGTAAGTAAACGCCGATACGCTGTGCTTTAGTAAACACAGCGCATCGGCGTAGGTCTGGATCAGGCCCAAAGAGTGAAACGTGGTGGTCCTGGTAGTAGTGGGGGAGATTTTTGCTGAGCAACTTGCCATAATGCAGAATCATGAATTCTGTCTGCCCTGTAATAGAAAAGTAAGAGGTACAATGTCCAGTCATAATTAATTTGAAGCTCATAATGCTATTATGTAACAAGACCACAATATGAAGCACACATCTACCCAAATGGCTGAAAAGAAACAAATGTTCTGTGTAGATTTGTTGAGCAGCCTTGATTTAAATCAAATTGAGATGCTGCAACAGGACCTTAAACGGTTTATGCTCAACCACTTAACAGTTATGCAAAGAAAAGTGGGTCAAATTTTGAAAGACATATGCCACTTTTCCATACTTACTTACCTCAATGTCAAAATCTGGCCATACCTCAGACATCCTTACAAGTGAGTTTTTGGGACCCTGTATTCCCCTTATTATTTTACCATGTAGGTGTTTTTGTGTCAACATTTATTATAATTATGTTAGAGAAAAAAAATAAATGTTTTCTTGCATTACTAAATAGATTTAGTGATTTCCCAGTGGCACAATCAAAAGGGTAACCAGAATAAAGCTCACATGAAAAAACCCCAGTCATAAATGCTCACATGGAAAATTGCTCACACAGAAAAATACCCAAACAGAAAAAATCCCACATGGAAAAATGCTCACACAGAAAAAAGCCTACATGTAGTAATTCTGCTATGCTATACAGTGGGGTTTCTATAATAGATGCAGGGTGTACAGTGCACACAGGCCCCAGAAAAAAGGGACAGCATAGCTCCAACTCTGCACCAAAACTGCTTAACTGGCAGCTAGGACACATTCTGAGCATTCTCCCTGGCTGCTGTTATTGCAGGTTATACATAGGCAGCGCAGCCATAGAGAATATTCTCCCTGCCATTCAAGCAATTTGCAGCATGCGGATTGGTGGATGACTCTGGGTATTCACCAATCAGAGTGATGGGTGGTCTCATAATCACTGATTGGTAGATGGTTAGAGTCATCCACCAATCACAAGGCAGGATATAGAAATAGTTTGGCAGGGAGGTAGGAGATCTGGGGTGTCATTTTATGGAGATTATTGAAAAGGTCTGATCAGTGGGAGGTCACATGTCTTTGTATTCCTAAGAGTATATCTAAAGTCTTTCTTAATTTATGCCTTTATTCCTACATAATTTTTTACATTTGTGTATTCTACGCATTTGATATGGTTTTTAGATTTTTAATACATGGTTGCCAATCTCCCTGATGCTGATTCAGTTCCAGAAGTCATTGCAGTATGATGACAGAATTTAGAAAATGTGTCCTATTTCACTGCATTGAGGCCAAATGTAATAAAAGACTGCCAGTTATCTAAAACAATATGACTAATAATGGAGACAGAAATGAAAACTACACTTTGGTTTCTTGTTAATCAGCTGCAGGGTCACCAACTATATTTTCTATAAATGTGAGGAAGTCATCAGATCTCCTATTCCGTCTTCACAATAATATTGAATGTATTTAATCACTGATAATATAACAATGAATAAATACTGATGCTGTCATTCTTATTGAGAAATAGTTTTTCTGGCAGCAATAGACACCCATGGGTGGAGCTATTCACAGGACATCCCCCTTTCATGTTAGACAGCTATAATGAAGTGCTCACATACTTCTTTCTACATATATTGAGGGTGCAGCAGGGAGAGATCCTCAGTTTGCTAATACATGGCATAATCATGATGCAGCCTTGGAACGGTCACCAAAAAAACTACAAACTGTTGTGAGGGATTTCACAACACTCTTAATTCCCTATTCGACTGCAGTCCTCCCAGCGTGTGGTTTCTATTTGATAGACTGGCGAGGGACATGGCTTGCCGTTAATGCACAGGCAGGTCCCCTAGAGGTGAAAAAGAGGAAATATGAGGCACTATATGACATGGTTGCCACTTCTGTGCATCAATATAAGCAGGTGGAAAATAAACTCAATTTCTTAAGATTTGCTAATGTGTAGTGAAGAATTTTATCTGAAATCTTATTTATTACTTTTATTATTTAATGTTGGGGCTGTCTGCAGGCTCCTCACTCATTATGTGTTAAAAAAAAAGTGTATTAAATAATTTTTGTTTCTATTATTTTTTTCTTCTCAGTAAAGTTTGTTGATATAAAAAAAAAAAAACAAAAAAAACACTGTTCACTTTGATTTCATATATTTCCCTTACAAACATTTACACTCTATGGACCTGATTCAGAGATTGAAAATAAGAGAAGACATTTACTCCTGAGCAAAACCATGTTGATTTCAGGGGGAGTCAAGTTAATTTTATTCTTTGCATGCAGGGATAGATCATTGCTTTTGCTTACTGCACACAGATACTGACCAGCTTCACTATTACATTGTTATTTAGACCTGGGCTGGCAAACGCCACCTCTCAACTATAATACTGTTTGCAACAGAAGAAATTTGACTCCCCTGAAATCAACATAGTTTGCCCAGGAGTAACTTTCCCCTCTTATTTTCAGTCTCTGAATATGGTCCTTGGATTGTAACATATGGCATTGTTTTTATTTTTTATTTTTGGTGGGAAACACTGTAGGATTATTTGTTTTTTAATATTTTGCCATGGAATATTAATAGTTTTAATAAGGAATTCAATAAAGATTATGATTTTTTTTTTTATATATCAGTGAAAACGTTATTGAGTATATATCAGCCAGACCCAGAGTTCTATTAAGAGGTTTCCTTCACCCAAAAAAAACAAAAAACCCCCATTGATGTGATTATATGAACATAAAATACTAGTAATTTTCCTCTAATTTTCAATTTCTGTATCAGGTCCAATAGCATTAAAACCCAAAGCTTCATACACAGGCCAATTTTGTATAGCAATGAATTTCTATACTTCTAGAACAGCAGAATCACTATATGTGTGCTATTTTCCGTGTGGGTATTTTTCGGTGTGTGAGCATTTATGACAGTGGGCTTTTTTCCTGTGAGCAATTTTCCTGTGGGCTTTTTTTCCCGTGAGCGATTTTCAGGTGGGCTTTTTTTTTATAGAACCAATCAAAACACATTAAATGCAAATACTAAGCATCATTGGATGACATGTGCACATTTTCTTTATTAAATCGGCACATTCTTTTTCTTAAAAGACCATAAATATTTAACACCAGACAAATAGAAAAGCTTAACACACATACATAGTACCAACTGAATTTGCCTTACAAACTAATCAAAAGTATCAACTGGAAATTTATTTTTTAGCTGAAACCACCATGACAAACTAGAAACAGATTTCAATATGCCATTTCCTATACAGCAGATTAATTTAATATTAATTTGTTACTGGTTTGTATCTGGAAGACTGGACTCCATGCTCATGTAAGTATACACCTACATGAAGTGCTCAGATTCCTATTATGGTAGCAGCCGTGATTAGGTGACCTATTACAGGACAAGAAATCCTGTATAGGCATCTGTGTGAGCTTATGTAGTTTATTGTACAAGATATACTGTCCATTCTAGTACAAAAAAAAGGAGACTCATCTACACTAGTTTAAAGAGAGAACAGTGGATTTTACTTGTAGTGTGGTGCCAATAATGATCTAGGACCAGTAAAGATCTAGAGCGGTGCATTTACAGGAATTCCATACAAGAGTAAAACTCTATAAAGAAAACCTAGCAACTCTTGCAATGCTTAAATAGAAGGATAGTAAATATATCCAGAAGCCCCATTTTTTCCCCCCACACATCTAAGAGATAAAAAATAATAAATCTGTGTTGTATTCCAAGAGTTTACCAGAACTACTGAAAGCAAGCAAAATACTCAGCAGCAACTTAATATATAATTAATTACCTAACTGCAATATATAAATTGCTGGAGTGTAACACAAGCCGCCTTCTTTTGTGGATGAGCTTGAGCAGCAGTGCTTTTATTATTACTAGATCCCTAACACGACACAACGTAATTCAGAAAATACTTGCAGTATAAATAAGTAACAAAATCCTTTTATGTAATCTACAAGACACTTCGGAAGCTCTCTTTGTGCAATTTAACATGTATTTTTAGACATGTTTACAAGGATAGAGAACAAAATTTAAAGAGTGCTACTTAAAAATTTGAGTCAATTAAAAGGGAATTTTAAAAGAAACATAACTGCACCACAACCTTAGAATAAATGAAAGGTAATTCAGCATCTGACACAAATTCTTTACAACTTAACATTTTGATTTTTTTCTCACATTAAAATATTAAAAACATTAATAAATGAAAACATAGAAAGACCACTAAAAAGAAAATATTTTAATGTCTGGGCTACACTGGGGTGTGTATGTGTGGGGCTGAACACGATACATTAGTGCAAGAATTTTAGTAATAATGGCTCCAAGAGAGGAAAAATGGAGAGCCCTATACACATATGACACAGGCTGCAAGTTATTGCTGAGTGCTAGTGAACCACTAACTAGGCATATATAACAATAGCTTAGGGTAACAGACACATGTGCCAAACGTGATTGCTTGGAAAGTTTCCTGACAGTGACTACTAAAAAGCCCCCCAGTCCCTTTTACACATCAGATGAAAAAAAAAAAAAAAAGTGTTTCATGATCAATGTCTTTGAAGTGGTAATCACAATCCTACAAAGCAGATTCAGTCTCTTACAACAACGTGTGTGAATGGCAGTGTCTGTTACTAAACACTTTGTTGTATCAATTCTGTTGTTGAGATCTTTCTTGTGTTAACTGTCCATGAGAATGTAATTCCATAAAAAAAAAAGCCAGGCTCTAAAGGCCAGAGTGGTCAGAGAAGTGGCGTAGTCGCAGAAGCTGAATGTGGCTGGCATATGCTGGGCTGTACCTTCCTGGACTGCTGTAATCAGAAGTGTTCATGTATCTCCCTGGACTTCCCGGAATGGGACTGCTCCTA
Source organism: Limnodynastes dumerilii (assembly GCA_011038615.1). NCBI lineage: Eukaryota > Metazoa > Chordata > Amphibia > Anura > Limnodynastidae > Limnodynastes > Limnodynastes dumerilii. The sequence goes on from WWET01005315.1 coordinate 10,392, forward strand.
CCAGGAGTGGAAAAGCCATGAACGCCTGGGGAAGTACAGCCAGTCACTTGAGATTTGTTTCTTCCTGATAAGACTGCTGGGCTTGGCCAACTAGATATAAACACATGGTATAGTAAGAAAAAGTTTTGTCATTTATCAAAACAAGAAAAAAAAAAAAGCCCCCACAAAACATAATTACAGGTTACTACCTTTGACGTTCAATACTGGAGAAAGACAACACTGCTTTTATCCATTTGGAAATACTGGGGTACTTTTGTGCATCAATTTCCACATTTCCTATAGCTGCTAGCACATCACTGTCTAGCTTTGAAGGGTCATTCCTGAAATGGAGTAAAATTGCTCAAAAAGTCAGAACTGCAAGGAATTCATGGATCGCAACTTGTATAGAAATAGTCCAGCATAATGTGTGATAATTTTAACAATATACAAACCACACTTTTGATGGAGTCAAATCAGGTGCAAGGGTATACATTAAATAACCAAGGAAGCATCATGCTTATACTAGTATTAGCACCTTTCAACCTTTGTGTACAAGTCACAGATTCTATGCTCCAGAGACATTGCGTAAATGTGCCATCATTTGTATACAAGCAAATTACTTTGAAAAATGCCACTTAAGATTAAACTTACCTAAATTTTTAATGATTAGTATTATTTTCACTGCCAACACCATTACAATATAATTAAATCATTCAGTCAGCAGAAAATCTAATGTAGGGAACTTGAAATTCAAAAAAATTATCTTTTCTGGGTGATAGCTGAACAAGTACAGTTAAAAATGTAAACGATTAAAACTGGGTCAACAGTCTAATGAGGGGATGATTATAGAGGATGAGCAAAGGTTGCTATTATGAGTTTAAGTGACACAACATTGTTTACTATTTGCATATTACGAGGAAATAAAGAGCCACAGCGATAGATGTTATTGAGAACAAATGCAAATAATTAAATTATTGATACATGGTTAAGATAAAGGATGAAAAATAATCAATAAATGAATAGATAGGTCGCAACTTACTAAATAAACAGCACTTTAATGCATAACATACTTAAATACATGTAATTCATAAACTCAATTTAAATGGCTCCCACAGTTGATTTTCTGCAGTAGAACATGGACGGGCAGTAGTTTACGGAACTATTTATGTACTTGTCACTTTATCATCGTTTCTTCAGAGTAACATGGAACAAATAAACCTGCAAATGTATTGAGCAGGTAATTGTGGATTAAGAAAGGTTGATCAAATAGCTGATATTGATTGAGGAGATGAGAGTGTAACAGGCACACCAATGTACTCTGTTCAACAAATAAATGGTTAGTAGGAAAAAAATATAGTAATAGGTCAGGTGCACCAACGAACTTATTATGCTCAAAAACTAGTTCTACTGTTATAGATCCATCTCTCAGGCAGTGTGCAATTCTGATCTGTCTGCCAGCCTTCTGGCTGAATGCTTTATCCTCGTTATTAACGGCTGTTACCAACCCAAGCTGTGTTCTACTGCAGAAAATTAACTGTGGGAGCCATTTAAATTGAGTTTATGAATTACATGTATTTAAGTATGTTATGCATTAAAGTGCTGTTTATTTAGTGAGTTGTGACCTATCTATTCATTTATTGATTATTTTATTATTTTTCACCCTTTATCTTGACCATATAGCATTTATTTAATTATCTGCACCTCTTATCATCTAGCATTGTACATCTTTTTTTTCCTTGTATTCAATTTGAGGAGACCGCACTACTCCTCTTACATGCTGCTTCATGTAATTGTTTACAATGTATTAAGTTGTACACATTTTCAGCAATACAATATATATATATATATATATATATATATATATAAAAAATGAAGCTTAGAGAAAGTAATATACATAGTATATTGAACATAGTATATTGAGGTATAATATAATATAGTATAGTGAGGTATAATTGAGTCAAAAATTGAGAAAGGGGGTCTAATAAAGAGAACACAGAGGAGAGGGGTATTATGGGAACAGTGGCAGAGACTGTGAAAATGTAGTTTTAAATTTTTTTGACACTGAATAGTGTTATTCAGTTATAAAGATTTGGTACTGTGGGGCTCCCGAAGGAGCCCTGTGTAGACAAGAATGTTAAGCTGAATGACGCCAGCCGCATTTGTTAACTGATGCTGCCTGGTGTCTGTGTGAGCTGCGGTCTAAGTGTCTGAGACTCAGGCGAGGGCTGCATTACCTAAAAGGGGGCTGCCCTACTGGGCGATAGCATGGCTCGCTCGCCCCTGGAAACAGCCCTGTTCACTTCTATAGTAAGGGAACCTTTGCCAAGTATCCTTAAGTCAGGGTTACCGACATCATCAAGTCCCGCCCATCTTACACTGCTGATTAATTGGGTGTCAGGGCATGCAGGAGATATTTCGGCTCTCCTGGGATACCTGGAGAACGGCCCAGATTTTGTGAGTCTCCGAATTTTCCGTATCCGTATTTTCTGGGAGAGTCGTCAACCCTGTCTTAAGTAATTCAAAAAGTAATCTTGTCTAAAACAATAAAATGAAGAGTTCAGTTTTCCATCACAAAGGATACTTAGTAACTAGTGCTAAAATTGATATAACTTTAGTAAATGTCCCCCCACATTACTCTTAACTCAAGGCAATCTGATTTAGACACAGAGGCGGAACTACAATTTTTGCCACAGGTGCAACGGCACCGGGACCCATGCTGATACAAGGGCCCACAGCCATTCATCACTGCACCGCCAAAGCTTCCCACTGGGTTACCTGGGATATCATCAGGGCCAAAGCATATTTTTTCACCTGGGCCCACAACTCGCTGGTTCCACCTCTGTTTAGACACTTCCTAATAAATGTCTAGTTTACACTGTGTAATAGTAGTTCTAACACTAAACTCAAGACAAAGATAATTTACTCTTTGAACCTGATCCTGAGCTATGTTGCTGTCAGGTTTTCTGATGGAATTGCAGCAGAAGTGAGCACTGAGCATGCTCACAATGGGAGTGAGCACAGAAGTACAGAAATATATAAAGTATATAAAAATCTGTTAATAAACAAATAAGTACGGGCGCACTGCTGCTCATCTGTCCGGGTCCATTTCCGTCTGCTCTGCGACAGTGGAGATAGACGTTCTACTATATTTAAATGAGAAAAGGTGTGTTTTTCTCATTTAATTAGTCACAGTAGCAGAAAAAAGAGCCTGTTATTGCATCATGTGGTTACACCATATCAGGGTATCGTGTAAGGAATAAGCACAGGTCATTTTCTGTGTGCTTTATAATATATTTTTATATTTAT
>WWET01005315.1:13983-27918 GCA_011038615.1 Limnodynastes dumerilii
CACACACACTATATATCTATATCTCTATATCTATACATACACATACATACAGTTTTATATGTGTTATTTACCTAATTTAAGGTTTATTAAAAGAATATTTTTAATATCCATCAGTTTCTTGTCTATATATTTTCAGCCATCTTAAATTAAATGTACAAAGTAACAATATAATATTTACAGACAGATACAATTTATTCAAGCGCTGGTTTAACCTTTCTGGGTATTTTTTCCTATTTAACATGTTAAGACAGATTATTTCTATGCAAGGGAAGGTATTTCAACTAAATATTAGTAAACAAGAGATCTAATATTAATAGTTTGAATGTGGTTGACCTTGTCCACTACAGCAGATCTTTCAAACTTAAAAATAATTATCTATTACTTTAGACATGTTAACATTCATCCTATAACATATTATATATTGAGTACTGCTGGAAAGCCATATATTAATGTTTATTTTAAAGCGCTGCAAGGTGTCCACAGTACACAAATACAGTACAGACATACAAAGCAGGAACTAAACAGCATAGTTCAACAAAATATAAAATAAAAAAATTGAGCAGACGAGAGAATATATAAGCTATCAAGCAGATCTAAAGGAGAGGGTGGGGAGGAGGTAAAAGGTTGCCAAAGGGAACAAGTAGGTAGGAAGGGGGAGTGGTGGAGAAGGCTATACTAGGATGAAGGTCCCTGCTAACATAAGTGGCTGGGCTGGACTAACAGGAGACATTAGGAGGTGGGGGTGGTAGTGGCAGAGAAGGAATAGAAGTAGAATGTTTTGGGGATGTTATATGGAAGAGGCTAGGTAGGCTAGCACTTAAAGACCTGCAGTGTAAGGGCCAGTCTGACTGAGGGAGGGAGGTTATTCCAGAGCAGTGGTGCAGCGTGGGAGAAATCCTGGTCCAGCAGCGGTGCTTCCGAAAATGAATAGGTAAATATTGCGATCGCATACTCACCCATTCATAATAATAAATAAAATATATCAAATGGCTGCCATTCGAAATAGAGACAGCCAAAAGGCTTTCGGCTGTCTCCACTTCTCAATGACAGCCATCGGTGTGGGCAATCCCACCAAATGCAACAGATCAAAAGGCATGAGAATGTTGTAGCAACCTTTAAATTTGGCGGACAGCAGATCATTGGAGACTTCAGTAAGAGCAGTCTCAGTGGAGTGGAGGGAACAGAAACCAGATTGCAGAGGTGTCAGGAGGGAGTTGTCAGTGAGGCAACTAATGAGGCTGATAAACTAAGCGTTCTAGGAGTTTGGAGGTAAAGGAGGTGGGGATCAGTTGCTGGAGAGAGGTGTAGTCCAGGTTAGGTTTTTTGAGAATGGGAGAAACAAGGGCATATATAAAGGAGAGAGAGAAGAGAGTTTAAAATTATGGGCTAAATATGGGAGAGAGATGTTTGGGAAGGTGGGAGAGAAACGTGGTCCAGGGGGGCAGGTTGAGGGTAGTCAGGATAGGAATAGAAAGTGTATTTGATCATCAGATGTAGGGCGAAATGTGGAAAACATTAGGGAAAGGATGGGGGGGGGAGGGTTGTTTCTGACAGATAAATATTTATATTAAAGTCATTACCGCAGTGAAGAATTAAAGGGTAAAACAATCCACAATATAATAAACTATGCCATCAACCATACAATAAAATCTGAAACATACAAGGTAATTCTTCTATAATGGTTTCCTGTGCCATATTTTTACCTAAATTAAAAAAAAAACAGTATTTTCATGTATAAGGTCTGTTCTCTTCTCTAATCTTTATTATGTTAGATGGTTTTGTAATATTCACAGTTGTTTAATAGTTTCTCCCAAACCGTAGACTCTTGGTCTACCTTTCTCTGTGATTCACAGATTTGCATTGTTGTAAACCACCATTGCTGTGTTCCCTATGGTCTATGTATACTGAACTGTTGTCTAAATATAGAGATTTAAAATGGTTTCCTGCAATCATATTTGCTGTAATTACAGTTGCTATTGTACAGAACATTGCTATGTGATATTAATGTTGTAGCTCATAAATAGCCTCCTTCAGAAAAGGATATAGGCAATTTAGGGTTGTTACGCATGATATAAACAGATTAAACGTCTAATTTAAAAATTCAATATGTATACATATTTCTGTGATCTATATTAATAGGTATACACATATATAAAAATACCTGATGGAGGAGTTTTATATTTGTTACAGATTTCATGGTGTTGGTCCAGTGTTGTCTCCCGTTTGCTCAGATATTCCTCTAGTTTCCCCAAACCTTCCTGGGAAGAAAGATTGGCAAAACAACCCAGAAACTCCCAATACTCCACCCAAGGGACATCCAATTCATGCGCAAGCTCCCTGGTAAAACACAATTAAGAGGACACAATCACAAGCACTGTACAGAAAGATTGAAACTGAAATATACTGCATGATACATAATGTGGGAGAAAATAGAATCTCACCTTCCAACTCTTTCCTCGCCTCTTTCTGGATCTGTTTTTCTGACATTATGAAAAAATCCAGCTCTGTCCCTTGGTGGAGTCTTCCATGTTCTTCTAAAATCCTCAGCCTATGACAAAGAAAGAATGCATAGAAACATAGAAAGTGATGGCAGATAAGAGCCATATGGAACATCCAATCTGCACAGTTGTTTATTTAAAACTATACTGACCCTAGACCCTCCATGTATTTATCCCAAGCATGTTTAAACTGTTCTACTGTGTTAGTCTCAACCATCTCAGATATGAGACTATCCCACTTACTGATCACCCTTTCTTTGAAGTTATTTTTCCGCACATTCCCTCTAAATCTACCACCCTCCAGTTTATATCCATGCCCTCGTGTTCTACTATACCTCTTCCTTTGAAAAATGCCACCCTCCTCTAGCCGGTCACAACCCATACTCCCTTCTCTGCTCAAAGCTATACATGTTTAGTTCCACTTAGCCTTTCTTGGTATGTTGTGTGACACAGATCATGGACCATTTTAGTTGCTCTTCTTTGCAGTCTCTAACGCATGTCCTTCTGGAGATATGGCCTCCAGAACTGAACACAGTATACTAGGTGAGGTCGTAATACTGAGTAATGCCATCACCTCTATAACCAGTATGTACTCAACAAACCAACCAGCAGAGAGTGAGTTATCAGTGCTGGTTCACAAATAACTACAACTTAGAACTATTGGTCGGATTCAATGACTTACTAACTCTTACATTACATAAACCAGTGCGGCTAGTAACAAAAAAATAACTTATTTTCACCATCACACGGTCTACCTAGCATGCATTTAATTTACATAAAGGTAATACAGTTGCAACTTTTAAACCATTTTGACAAACTATGCTGTCTCACCTTGGAGGGGCTCATTGGCCCAGCAAATGCTCTCACTGCCAGCAAAGGATCTTTGGGGCTGCCACAGAACCTGGGCTGTGAAAAGAGTTCAGGCTGTTCTGGTGACCACGGTGCTCCAATAATAGGAAATGAGGAGTTGTCCTCTGCACGCAGTAGAGGAACATAAAATTGTCCTGGTAATAAATTACATGAGAAAATATGAATACAAAAGTAGTCACCAACTTCAGGCTAATGGTAACGGTTTTACTTTTCACTCCTATGTACTCAGGGAGAAACATACTCAACTATACGGAGCTGCATCAGTAAGATTAGGCAATTTATTTAGTAATAGCAAGAAAATAAATACCATTGCACCTTTCACATAGTATAAAGCAATTCTTTAGATTTTAATAGCATTCATGTACTATATACCAGAGACAGACATTGTGCCATTTCATCAAGGAAATCAAAGCTTTCATTTCAAGGTATAAAAGAGAATACAAACCTTGTAGACATTCTCTAATCTTTGATTTCACTTCCGCAGATTTAGTTTTGTTCCTTTCACATATTACCTGCCAACAAAACAAGTTTAATGACATTTTTTATAAAGGTATGATGCTACATATTCTAACGGATACCCAAGTGATTACATCAGACATTAGATATTAATATTTATAGGTCAGAAAAAAATCAAAGGCTAAAAACAACAAGGGACATTTCATTCACCGGCAAGTTGTCAATGTAATCATGATAAATATGTTTTACAGTTGCTCATACACAACCAGTGGTTAAACTAGAAATTTAAAAGCAGGGTTATGACAACTGAAAATACAAATCATATATAGAAGATATTATACAGTTTCTGTTCAACCGTAGTATGTGTTCACCTTCTGTAATAACCTGAGTGTTTTGAACACTGAATCTGCTGCCAAACATCTCAAACAAGCAACACTTTGAAAGTTCTCAAAGTCTATATTTGTAGTCTTAATTGCCATTAGTCAACTAGTAATTTTAGAGATAAGCAAATCATGTTTTTGGAAAAATCAAGGGTAAGATAAATGAAAACTTTTATATGCAAGCCCAATATTTTTGGTACCCCTCATTTACCTACATTTAGCCCACTACAATTATCAAATATGGAATGTGAACAATATTTTAAAAATAAATTAAGACTTTATACATGAAAAATTGACAAGTTAAGGCAGATAAAATATGGACATGGAATATAACCCCAAAACGCTTTTAACCTTTGTGGCAACATGTAGAAACATTCCTAAAAGCTGTTCCTGAAACTGTTTAGGGCATGCAGGTAAGAAAAAAAAAAAAAAAAAAAATCCAATCTATAAAGTATTGTCCCCTTGGTTCAGTCAGCAGTCCCCCTCGCTTTGATTGGTCTAGTGCAGGCATAGGCAACCTGCAGCTCTCCATGTGTTGTGGAACTACAAGTCCCAGCATGCTTTGTCAGGTATCAGCTGTTTTTGCAGTTAAAGCATGCTGGGAGTTGTAGTTTCACAACACCTGGAGAGCCGCAGGTTGCCTATGCCTGGTCTAGGGCCCGTAGCTCTGTACTCGTCACCTCCCCCTAGAACTAATCCCCTGGCCTCTCCATTCTTCTAGATCCCTAGATCTTATAATAATAGCCTGAATGACGATGACCAATATCCCCCCCATCCCGCAACTATAAACTAATTTCTTTAAGTTTGCTACATTGCTGTTGGCAGACTCTGCCTACAATGTATTTTTGCATATGTATACTGTCTTATTTCAATAAAGTTAAAGAAAAAAAAAATCCAAGAGCCAAAAATGTCACAGTAAGTACATCTTAGACTATTTTCAACAATAAATGGTTTTGACTATACAAAACCTACTAAAACAATAATTCCTACAAAAGAGACAGCACAGGAAAGAACATCACCTCCTCTGGAGTCTGGTTATACTTGTTTCTGGGATTTTTTACGATGTCAGGATGTAAGCACAACACATTGACAACATCTGCACTTCCAAACTTACATGCAAAATGCAAAGGAGTGTCAAAAGCCTGAAAAACAAAAACAATTGTAAGGAACATGTCGCAATACATTTAGTAAAGGAATCTGCAAGATTTAGGGCAGTTACCATTTTATCCGGTGTGTTGAGATACAAATCAACAATATATCGAATTCGTTTCTGAAGCATAATATCATCGTCATCGGGGTACATGAGTCTCATGAACTCTGGGTTCTCCAAGGTATCCAATAAAAGATGGCTGATGCCGGCCTGGTTTTCCTTGGCTGCCACATGCAGGACATTGTATCTACACCCTTCCTGTGGCAGAAAAATAAGAATTTCATAAGTCAGTAAGCTTTCCATGTTGAGTTTTATCATACTAACATAGGCAGTGCAAAAGGTTAAATCAAATTTTGTTCTACAAGCAAACAATGGTTTGCTAGAGTGAAGTGAATAGAACATGTTTCCTATTTGTAGATATATTCAATATTCCACCAATTATAATAAAAAATGAAAATCTGCTGGTAGTGCCTTATTTCACTTGCCTGACTCATCAATCCCGGACACTTTCATAAATAACATACTTCTACGTGACACACAAAAGGCATGGAGAGCAGCACATTCTAAGCGCAAATCCCATCCTGAAATTTCTAGATTTGCCCCCTTCGTAGGTAACCCTTCATTTACACCTGGTATAGATAACAAAAAGTTTGTCATGTGGCAGGAGAAGGGTATAAAGGCCATCTGTGACCCTGCAGGTAGTATATACTCATTCTCCCAAATCAGAGAAAAGTTTAATATACCACAAAGACTTTTATATGTTTCTCCAAGCCAGACATTATGCCCAGACTACAAAACTTAAAGTGAACAATATGCCTGATAGTATAGACAAGTTGCTAATATTCTTAAAATCACACCCTTTCCACGTAAGATAGGTTTCTAAGGTGTTTACTCCTGATCTTGACAGGGTATGGGCTGGTCCATTAGTAGCTTGGACACAAGATTCACCACAAGGAATTGAGGCGGAGGCCCTAAGAAAATATTACGATAAATCAAGGAAATTTCTCAGGTCACCTACCTTACAAGAAGTACACCTTAAGGTAACTCACAGAGTGTATATTTCTCAGGCTCAGAGAAAACACATGACTGCAGAGGAGTCTGGAAGCTGTCCAAAATGTAGACACCCATCAGCTATGTTTAAACATCATTTTTGGGAGTACTGCGAAATACGCAAATTTGGGGATAAAGTTTCAGATCTCCCTCCCGAAAAGTTTCCAGGCCAACTTTGATGAATGGACAAGGTTCTCAGGTATCAAGGAATCTGTCCCTTTACTTACAGTTATTTTCACAGTTGCGAAAAAAGCAATCCTAAGAAATTGGACCAAACTCGATCCACCTTTTCTGGCACAAGTTAAAGACATATTACTAGATATTCTTTACATAGATAGAAGGGACACTCTCCCAGATATTGAGAAAGGGGTTTATGGATTCTATAATAAATGGGGGTCTTATATTGACTCCCTTCCTCCAGATCAAAGATCGCATATATTGAAACTATTGGAGTCAAGAGTGGCATATCTACAAATATGGAGTGTTTAATCCCTAGGGTACACGTAAGGAATGGGTTGCTCAGCTGATTAATTCCCATCCCCTCCTCTCAGGAGGTGGTAGCGTGCACGAGTGAGAATAATCTGGACAACCCAGACCAGACTAGGTTTAGTTTAAATGTTATGCTGCTTTTGCGACATGTAAATCTCATAACCTGGTATTATAACATGCCCATACAGATGTTTGGAAATGTGTATCTATATATCTTGACAAGGTAGATACTGGATTGTTACAACTCTACTTGCTTATATTTTCCAATCGTTTGTGCTTTATGGGGAATTGTGTTAAAATTTCAAAAAAATTCAATAAAATGTTAGAATAAAAAAATCTGTGTATGACTAGGAATATAAGGGTGCTTGACCGTTATTATAACCAAGGTATTCCACAAAATAGTGGTTGCCCAAATCAGTTTCTAGGTTAATTGCAAGGATGAGAATTGGCTCCCTTTTTGTACTGTGGAGCAATATTACAAACCAGTGGATACTGTCTTGCAATACACAATTGTGCACTGTTATATGCCTGGATTTGGACCTATTCTAGTAGCAGTATGCTTAGAAAAGTGAACAAATAGTAAAACATGTGCAATCTTCCAAATGTTCATTCCAGTGGAAGATTTTGGCAATCGTCTTGATCATCTTCACCTGTACTACAGTTGGGTTGTCTCCAGATCCTATAAGATAACGAGGATTACTCCAAATGAGATCAGAAAATGTAGTGATATCTCCCCTTTCCACAGCCTTCCTCAGCTTTGCAGTCAGATCTTGAGTTCTGGGGCTTTTAAAGCTATTGGCCTTTTCCTTATTCAGATTCTCCACATCTGCAGCTGACACTCCATCTAAAAAGAAAAGTTATAAAAACGAAGTCTTAAAAAATAAAGAAACAATACATAATATAATTAGTGTAAGCATTATTATTTTAAGATACATGCATTCTCATACAAAATGCAGGACTTACTTTAATCATACATATTTTATATATAAATATATATTAAATTAACATACAATTAATATATTAGTAGGGGAACATTAAAAGTACTCTGCTGCTTAAATGGTGAGGTTTAAAAATGTGTTTACTACCCATTTCTTAAGAGATTCTAAATCCTAAGGTAATGAGCGCAAGGCAAGTCATCTTATGAAGTGGGCGTGGCTAGATGAGAGAACGCAGCAGCTCTTTTAGCAGAACCACTGATGAGGAGAAAACCAGCACAAACAAGTCCCACATGTAAATATACAACGCATATGACTGCTTCCATCTGTTGCCGGTCCACATTTCTGGTTACCATGCTCTATTTTCTATTGAAATACTTTATATAAGGCATAGGCCACCGCAGTGTAAGTCACACATACCTCTAACAAGTCCTGAAGGAAATTTCACAGGTGACAAAGACATGGAAGATTTGCTGGGTGATGGGTAGTAATCACATATTCCCCTAGCAAATTTTTCTGCTTCATCTCTAGACTGGAAAGCCTTGAACCGTGAACCCTTCATCATCTTAACCACATGGAGGGCTTCTTTTTTGTCTGTATAGATGTGAACCTTGTCTGCAACATACAGTTTTAGGCCAATGGAAGGAAAAAAAAACGCAAAACATTATCATGTAGATTTCATGTGTTAAAATAACCAGTACGCCAAGCAAAAGTCAACCAATTTTAAGTTTCTGCATGCAATTCCTACTTTGATTTTGGGCATACATATTATACTTGCTAAGTATAAAAAGCGGCTTCTGCTTAAGTTTGGCCCTTGCTGTAATAAATATATATATCTGCAAAAAAAATATGCATTATGCTATTGCAATTGTATAAAATGACTGAGGGATGCATTATGGTTAACAACATTTCTGAATTTCCCTTTCCCCCATAAACTCATATACTCAATGTTCGCAGAAAGCAAACTTTTCTTTAATTGGGGTGGGGGAAAAAAAAAAAAAAAATAAAGTATATACACACATAATAGGAAAAAGAAGAATTAAGTGACCAAAGTGTGACCTTACCATTTCTAGTTTGTAACTCCTCATAAACAGGGCAAACAGCATAGAAAACGGAGGGATCAATGCAATGTGTCTGCATGAAGATACGATCATCTACTGAAGTCGCAGAGGCTGCAGAGTCTCTTACTAAAACAGTCTCTTCTATAGGTGGGTTTAACCCAACACTATACCCAAATTCCCGGTCCTCAGAGAACGTAGTTGGCTGAACACTAAACGCATTCTGCCTGTGGCCATCTGTAACGCTTCCATTATTTGAATTTAGCGTCTCCAAATCAAAGCCTTGTTGTTCAAGTAAATTGTGAGCTAGTTTTTTCTCAAATATAGACCTAGTGGTTGCAGTAATAGGTCCACACTTTAATCCTGCCTTCAGAATCTCTTCCCTTAGCTCATCTGGATGTAGTAGTTTTAAGTTGCTGAGAATCTTGTCCATGCTCTTTTCAGCTATAGGGAAACCAAAGAGATTGACACATTAATATCGTAAAAAAAAAAATAAATTTTTTTTACATATATATTCATTCTAAGCTCCATTCTGGCTATATACTTTACTATTACACAATGATTCAACAAGTGCTCAGATATTTGAGCAGAAGGGTATATCAAACATACTTGCTACACCGAATCTGGGCCATTTTATAGGCGTCAGGAAAATTGTTTATCAGTGCTATTTTTGTGCAGGGTATGGTCACTTTAAGCAAAACTACTGTGTGAAGGTACCATAAAAAATGATTTCAATCAAATTTGCGTTCTTTATTCAACGCAACATTTCTTATATTTAATGCATATTCAACAGGACAGGTTAGTGCTAAGCAAGGTACACACCTACTGAATTATGATCATGGGAGTGTGTACACGCTCTTGATCATAATTTTCTGTAATAAAACAGGTAGCTTCTATTGATTTGGTTTTATGAGCTTTCCAAAAATTACTGATGGTATTAGGTCATAAAAACATAAGAGGGGGTATACACAACTACAATCATCTGTGCATCTTTTCTGGCAGTCTTCTGTGCAGCATAGGCAGATATCTGAACAGTACGGAGTAACAATTTTTTCCATAGATGATTAGGAGAGATTTTATATCTGCTGGTAAATTGGTATAACATATTCATAATCAATTGCCAGCGATACTGTAAGGCTAGGTACACACTGTGATTGGAAAGATTATTTTTAGATTTGCATACTCACCCATTCAGTTTTGGAAAACAGCACTGCCGCCGGACCAGACCACACCACCAGAGAGGTGAGTAACACTCTACAGGATCTTAGGCTGCAGGAGGGGGGGACTTAGGGTTAGGCTGCGGGAGAGGGGGGGGGATTAAGAGTTAGGGAGGGACTTAGGGTTAGGGAGGGAGCAATTGATTTCCCAGCCATTTCGGAACTGACTAGGAGTGAACGGCCCTTTTACTATGGGGACCTACACCCCTCACCAGTGTGTGCTGTCCAAAGCTCTCCTAATGGAAACCGTACACACTTGCAAAAAGCAAAGGATCTCTTTTCATCTTTGATCTGGCATATTAGAAGCGCCCAAAAAATCACAGACTGTTTAAGGCATCTTTTGACAGTAAACACTAGGCAGATATGTTTTGATTGTGTGATAGGAAAGATTATCTGCTGAAAAGCCCAGTGTGTACCCTGCTTTAAAGCCATCTCATGATTGCATAGGAGTGTACCCGGCTTTAGCCATTTCAAGAAAAATAAAAACAGAAAACCAATAATCAATTAAAATGAATAAACGCAAACAAAAAAGCAAATTAATACAAATTAAAAATATAAAGCATTCAAACACTTAAAAAAAAAAAAAAAATACAAAACTTAAAAGATACATTTTTATATTTATGCACATCCTGCATACAGATTCAATTTTAAATAACAAATAAGAACAGGTCATGTGACTAGTTGGGAGTTATACCTTTAAGTAACAAGATGGGTGTCAAAGAAAATAATGCACATTCCCCTGCATAATACCTCAAGCACTACATTTGTTAAAGCAAAAACAAGACCTCTTCTATAACAAACATTGTGCAAACACATTCCCCAATTACATTCCAAAGTAAACTTCAGTATCTAACTACAAAAGTAAAAGGTAAAATAACAACAAAAACAATGAACACGTCTGAACTGAAGTCTCAAAGCTTTTAAACAGTCTAATACAAATTTTCAGATCCAAAACCTGTCACGACAACCTGATTAAAAATAGAAAACTCTTGCTATGAGTCATTCTTAGTAAGAGTGAAACATTCATGCACAGCATAGAGGCAGCTAATGCCAAGACAGATCTTAAAATAATGTACTAGCTTGAAGCCAATAAAAAAAAATCCACAGCAGAGAATATATTATAACTTGTAAACTTTACAAATTTTATTTTACATTGTATTAAAGTAATCTAATCATATATACATACTTATAGGATGTACTTATTTGTGTATGGCTAGATCGTAAAAACAAGTTTTAAAAACATAACTGCTTGATTACTACTGCAAGAAATTTAAGCGAGACAAAGTGTCACTTTATATTTTGCCCTGCCAATAAGTTTTGTGATTTCACAAAAATCTCTCTTTAGTATGAACTTTGAATTAACAGTTTATTATTTCTTCACATATCTAAGAGTCCATACTTATGCATGTTGCATTTGATTTTCCTGTATTACATCAATTAAATGTGGTTTGAATAACTGTCCTTAAGATTGTGACACACACACGAAAAAAAGGGCAGTTTTTGAAAGTTTTTTGTATTGAATGTTATACTTTGAAGTCAATATACAAAGCAACAGCACAGCACAAAATAACATGGCTGCTGCAATGTTATGATTATGATGAATACAGCTGTGATTTACTAGTTTGGTCAGTGTAGCACTGTGAGCTTGGTTTCCCATCACTCTGCACTAGTTATTGCTGCTCCCCAGTGAAGAGGTCTGCTCACCTAGCAGCAGCTCCCAGCCGCGCTGTGAGGAGAAGAGCGGCGGATCGGGGGGAGACTCTTTCCACGGTCTCCTCTCAGCCGGGCGGAGCAGCCAGCCCACCACCGCCGCCACCAGAACACAGGCCAGGAGCGCCGAGCAACCCAGCACAGGATCCCATCCGGACACAAACTCTGCGAGAGACATCATTTACCAACACAGCGTCCGGGACAACTCCTCACCCCTCCCGACCCCTGATACAGGGTGCCTGCTGTCCTGTATACTGAGAGGCTGCCTCTGCCTGCCCAGATCAACCCTAATCCCGGCACAGCTCCAGACTCCGCCACCTCCTGGCATTGACGTCTGCGCCCACCACGATCCCGCCTTTTATAGCGTCCTCCTATTTTGTCTGCTATCCAAAAATCCAGACCACTCATCCACTCTCCAAAGTGCCTCTCCCCAGCCTGGTCCCCTTGACAGCTGTGCTGTATCCTCCGCTACACTGCCAGAGCCCTATCACCTCACATGCGCTGCCTGCATCCGGCACCTCCTTTACGTAAATTTTCAACGCTATGCTTTATGTGAAGTATCAAAAAATAATTCCTTATTTGTATGGTACCACCCTACCTCCTCCGCTTTATGTAGGATCCACCCGAAAGCCTAATGTTACACGCGTGCGACACTTCCGGTCCGGCTTGACAGGACCCCGCTGTCCACGGCAACGGGGCTGTCCCTGGCGCGCCTGACAGCTAGTGGTGGGTAGAACACTGCTCCCGTTTCCCAGAGAGTTTGGTCCCTCTAAACGTGTTGCTATGTATCATTGTGACTATGAGAATATAAATAATAATTTCGTGTGTTTGTTTTACTTCATGTGCAAAGTTTAAAAGAAATAGCAAATGCCCATTATTTTGAGGACACGTTGAAAGCTGGCCATACACTGGAAAGGTTCTGATATCGGTGTCATACAGTAGCCAAAGCACCGGATACAATGGAGGCGCTGGTTTCCAGGCGCTAGTGAATATTTATCACGGACCATGAACACATATGCATTGAATGACTCTTGGGGCCAGATTTACTAAGCTGCGGGTTTGGAAAAGTAGAGATGTTGCCAAAAGTAACCAATCAGATTCTATGCCACATTCTCTAGAATGTATAAGATCATGGAGAGCTAGAATCTGATTGGTTGTTATAGGCAACATCTCCACTTTTCCAAACTCACAGTTTAGTATATCTGGCCCTTGGTGTGTCTCCTCCGCAAGTCCGCAGGCAGCCTAGTTGGGTCAGCAACAAAGTAAGATGGGCTTAAGCAGAGAGGGAGGTTATGTACATACAGACCTCTTCTCTACCCTTTCCTCACCCACATTGACCATCAGGCATGATGTCATCTTGTCCCAAGGAGCACCAAAATGTATTCATTCTCTCCAAAAAATCAGCTCTATAGATTGAAAGCATCTTCCAATGCTTGTTAGTCACTTTCAGTGCTTTCATCAGAAATGATTACACCTGTATGTGAAAGAGACATGGAACAGGATTCACACTTGCGTGTGTGATCCGTAGGTGCGGATACACATGTGTCCACACCTACTTCTCTGGTCCACTCCCCTGCCCCACCCACCCCTGTTTTTAATTTTACGTGACTGTGTGTATTTTCCCTCTTGAGGGAAAATGTGCACGAACAATCGCCAGCCCTCCCTCTCAGCCTAATTTACATCCCTACCCCCACCCACTTTACCTAATTATCCCTGGTGGATGCTGTGGCACATGAGGGCTATGCAGATTGCTTAGTCACAATGGGCCTGATCCAGAACAACGATGTAGCGATGAGCGTGCTAACGCTCAGCGTTACATCGCTGGCTCCCCCCTGGCACTCCCCCTGTGCGGGCGTATGGCCCCTTCCTTACGCCGGGTGAAGGCTACCCTAGCTTCGCCCGGCGTAAGGAAGGGCTTAGTCACAACTGATCCAGAACAACGATGTAGCGATGAGCGTGCTAACGCTCAGCGTTACATCGCTGGCTCCCCCCTGGCACTCCCCCTGCCCTGTGGTATGGCCCCTTCCTTACGCCGGGTGAAGCCTCCCCTAGCTTCGCCCGGTGTAAGGAAGGGGCCATACGCTCACACAGGAGCGTATGGCCGCCTAGCCCGCCCCCCTAG
>WWET01005315.1:71588-82809 GCA_011038615.1 Limnodynastes dumerilii
ATCCCTGACCCCCAATTTTTATTTTTTACTTAAAATGGGGAGGACTGGAAATCTGGGTAGGGCATAGGGCTCTTAGCACACCCTTACTGTAAAGTTTAAATACATTCCCTCTTCTACTAGCACTTAAACCCACCTTGTCTGATCATCAGAAACACAGCAGAGACAGTATTTAAATGTGGATTCAGATCCGTACTGAAAGTGCAGCACTTGAGCCATCACAAAATGCCCCCATTACGGAAGTCTGGATCCAGTCCACTAATCCTAACTAAAGGCTAGAGGGAGAATGGGGGCTGCCCAGGAATTAGTAATGCTAGTAACGCATTGGTATTATACACAGGCCTATTATAGAACTTATCCACAGTATTAGAAGAAACAATTCAGTATATAAACAAACTATCATCTGTATAATAATAAACTATAATATACATTATTAATAATAAATAATAATGTCAAGTAATGCTGAGTACTTTGCATACATATTGTGTGGGTCTCTGGAAAGAACGGCTCTATTTCAACAATTTCGAACTGGCAGGGATTTTGATTGCATATGCCTCGATGAGGCATAGCAATCGATCCACGGAGCACTGAACTTTCGGTTCATCGAAAGGTAAGGCAAAAAAACTACCCCAACCTTTGTCCTAATTCTATACCCTAACCATCCCCTTCCCTTCCATTAACCTAACCCTCCCTTCCCCGCAGCCTGACCCTAACCCCTCCCTTCCCCGCAGCCTGACCCCTAACCCACCATCTGCCGCAGCCTGACCCTAACCCTTCCTCCCCTGCAGCCTAATCCTAACCTTCCCAGCAGCCTGACCCTCTCCCTGGAGAAGTTACTCACCTTTCCTGTGGTACGGGTCCTGCGATAGCGGCAGAGTTTCCGAAACCGAATGGGTAAATATGACGATCGGCATACTCACCCATTCTGAAAAAAAATTTCTAAACTGGAGGTATTGGAAATAGGGACATCCGAAAAGGAACTTCACAAGAAGTTCACAAGAGAAAAACCAAAGTAATAAGTTTAACTATTGATACCTGCTTGAAATGCTGTCTCTTCGGCTTCTAGGTTCCCCATTTCCTTCAGGTTCTTGAACGTGTTGTTCTGCAGCAGCAGCTTGTAAAACATCCTTAAGTGAAGGATAGTGTCCCACCTCCTCTACTGTCATGCTCTGACCATTCACAATGTAATTCTCTTGCCTTCTGGGAGATAAAGCAGTCAGATAAGCACCTTGACCAGTAGATACACTGCTTTGAGTAGAGCTATCACTCTCATTTCCATCAAGCCTATTTCCCAAATCACTTCCATCCAATTCAGAGCTGGTTTCATGCATGTATATCATACTTTCTGGTCGCTGACCTCCTTCCATACTAATTTCTGACACCACAGATGTTGTGCTTCCCATAGTGGATTTTAGGGAACCCGGGGAAGAATCTGAATAGCCTAAACTGGGATTGTCGGGTTCTGAAGATTCTTTACGATAATCTGCTAATGAACGGATCTTGCTGGAAGACTTTGAAGATTTGGAAGATTTCTTTTCCTTGGAAGATGACGGGAGACCTAGACTTCCGAGTTTTGGTCCCCGTGGAACACTTGTGCGCAAGAAAGAATATTCCTTAGTCATTGCAACAGTGCTTGCCCGAGGAAGATGATCTGGATTGTACATAAGTTCAGGATCCAAAGTGCTTGATGGACGACTTTTAGGCGTTGACTGGCTGGACTAAAGTAGACAAAACAAAAATAGACTAAGAGTGTAGAAGAGACTGAAGTAAAGTGTAACTCTGAAAATTCTTATTTAAAATAAATATAAAACAATGTGCTTGGAAAATATTTTCAAATGTGTAAATTATTAACATTTAGTTTACACAGGCACTTATACAGTTTCATTACCATAACCAGGCGAGTAAACTGGGTAAATATTATAGGTATATCAGTTAAAGCTATTGGACCGGATCCTCAATTTCGTCCGACAGGGGACTTATGCAAGTCATTTCTGGGAACATCTGCACATGCGTGTGCCAGATGTTTCCTGTGCGTAAGCATTAATGTATTAAGTATTAATGTAATGTGTTAGTACTTACGATGAAGGGGCAGACCCTTCACTTCCGATGGCTCTATCCCCGCCATATAGGAGGGGATAGCCATTTAAATGAAGGGTCCGGGGCGAGGGAAACCCCATTATGACTAGGTCAGCGGCCGTATGTCTAGTCGTAAAAGTTAAGGTAGATTTCCTGATACGTAAGTGCCGGGAGCATGCCCTGCTGACAGTGTGGAATACAGGGGGCGTGCACTCCACGCTATAGCTGCGTAACTACGGACCCCCGTACGTACGTAAAGCGTCTAGATCTATCGCATTGTGTATTCACATAGAGAAAATATTTAGGTTTTTAGCAATGACCGTGCTTGTCTTGGATCTTCAAGCATCTGGAGAACCTAGAGTTAAGAAGTGTGCAAATAAAAACCATATAACTAATAATACTGAAAACAGGTATATATTTCAATTTGAGTATCAGAAACAAAACATTTCCCAGTAGTTAGCAAACACCATTGTTCTTGCTAACAAAAGCTATTTTTTTATTCTTTATTTAAAAAGTTAAGTAATACCTATGATTTACTATATAAAAACAGAATACTTAACACAATAAATGGGATGGTCTCCCTTTAATAAGCACTCACCCGTTGCTGATGACGCTTTGACCTGTACTGTTTCAGTTGCTCCTCCAAACGTCGCCTTGCCTGAAGACGGATTTGCTCTTCACGCTCAAGTGGAAGTGGAGCATCACTGGAGGCTAAAGAGAAGACAGAAATCAAAACGAGAAGAGTTCACCCAATCAAGGAAAATTCCACAGATCTGGAACTATTTAACATGCACAATGAAGGCACAACTCAATGCACAATGCAAGAAGCAATGCAAAAGATCATTAAGCAGGGATGGTTAATGCAATATGTAAGAATGCAGTCAGAAAGTGCATACGAGTTATATTTTAAACTCTTATGCTGAACTTGTATTGGTAATGTACATGCTTTTAGGGTAAATATTGTTGAAGAACATGGATCATAAAAAATGGAGAGCTAGTAGAACTAAATTTCTATTAGTTATAATACATATTTTATAATTCAACAGAACTACTATTTTAAACTGTGCTTTCCATAACAGTTTGTTTATTTTATGAATGTAGGAAAAATTTGCTATAACACTATCCTATTATTGTGAAGCATTTCATTTATAAATGGCACAAAAAAGTTTCATAGCTATGCAATACTGGGGAAACGTTATTGATAGTAAGACATTCTGATTCCTCAGAAGAAAAAAAAGGTAATACAAAACCATTACCATTAAAGTTTATAGCAAGATTTAATATAAGATTTCAAACAGAAACATCACATGCGTAATTATCAAGAAAAGTTAATGGTGGAAAGCGACAGATGGCATTGGTCTCCAGGAGAGATATGTGCTTACACAGGTCAGTTTCCTGCATATGAAGGCTTAGCTTCAGCGACTGCAAAGCTTCTTTTCTAAGAACTAGACCCTCAGTACTACACTCCGATAGGGTGTCATTGAAACCAGCCCCACCTGGGGGTGCTGCCATTCTGATGGAGTCGACAGATGAAGGATGTTCAGAGTAATGAGGTTGAGATCCATTCTGATACGTGTCTCCCGAGCTGTTCAATTCTATATTGGCAACTTCTTTTGGTAAATTATCTGAATGCATACTTGTAACTGAAAGAACAAATAGATAAAATTGATTAAACACATTACTGCGAGGAAAAAATGTATTGCTAAAAAACAAACATATACATGTTACATGGTATAATAAGAATTACTTGGACCATTGAGAGGCTTCTAAAGAATCTCTACTGTTTTTCAATATTTACACAAATGTATTTGTTATAAATATAAGTATAGATGCAGTTATTAAAACCATGGTCAGAAAGCTAAAATATGTACAGGTTCCCAGAACTAGCTACACTATACAGCAGTCTCTTGGATTGAGGAGCCAAAATTTACACTCTGTATTGGAAGTATAAAAGGTTATTTTCAGCAGAGAATCTACAAATATAAAGAAATTAAAAACGATAGATATGGCAATGTTTCATTTTGGAAATGTATGTCTGTTAGACATAACTACAGTAAATAATACAGTAAACTGTGTAGTCAAGACACTGCTCTTAACTAGAGAATTCTGTTTCTTCATTCTTTGATATGATGCGGAAGCTTCATTGGTATATTGCTTGTTGAGCATATTTGTAAAATGTAGGAATAATTACACACATTAATACACAGATGGGTTTTAAATAGGTGCGAATAAGCATGTATCTGCACCTAAACTGAAGCTTCCTCCCACACCACCTTTTTTTTTTTTTTTTTAAGAATCTAAGGCACTTAAAGAGTGCCCTAGAGCTTCCTTAACTTCCCATGCGTATTTACCTTCTAAGAAGAAAAATACGCAGAGATCCCTTCTCCACACCCTCCCCGGCTCATTTAAATCACTTCCCCACCCACTCTTCTTAAAGTCATGAGGCTGCCGTGGCACGCCCCTTCTTTCTTAAATGACTACATGCGGTCTTTAAAGACAGCACATAGTGAAACTACGTTCTTAAATGCTACGTATTGCATAGTCAGTATTGACTATGTATGAGCCACTTCAAAATTCTTATATATACGCACCTACAAAGCAAGATTCTTAGGTGTGAATCTGGTCCATAGTAATTGTGTATACTAGTCTCTTTATTTACAGAAACAGGACAAACATCAACATCAAAATATAAATGACCCCCAAACTTTTGGGTCTGTAAATTAAAATGATTAAATAACTACTAAATTTCTTGCAGTGAGACTTCCAACCTTTCTATGGGGCTGATTCAGAGATGCACTTACACCTTTTTTTAGGTGCAAGTGTACAGCTCGGCTAAACCATTTTTCAAAGTAAGGGGTGTTCATTAATTTAAAATCTTTTGCATGCAGGGAAAATACATGACTTTTACACATAGAACTAAAATACTGCCTAGCTTTAGGTTTATTCTATAAAATAGAGTTGAGCTAAAAACTTCCCCTCCTAATTTTAATTCTGGTTTTACAATTTAAATCTGCCTCCCCTTGCAATTTAACATGGTATTGCTCAGGTATACACTTGCACCTAAAAAAAGGTGTAAGTACAACTCGGAATCAGCCCCTATACTTTCTATAAATAGCCACCTACATTGAGTTTAGAAGAAGTGTCAGCACTGTTGACAGCAGCATATACAAGCTACTGCAATCAATCAGCAACAGTAGAATCAGACAAAGATTAATTGTAACATGGGCTTTGTTTTACCTCTTTAATTTTCCAGTGTTGTGAATGGTATAGACATAACAATCTGCCTGTTGCAACAGTTGGCTTAGCTTGTTGTAAAAGCTCTATTATGAGTAGACATAGGATTATATGCATTTGCATGTTTGCATATGCAAATGCATAAAACGCTATTTTTATAGCGTTATTGCATATTTTAGTACTTTTTCAGTGACAGTGCTTATTTCAGTAATTAAATGTGTTAGGCGTGTTGTATTACGCGGGACCGGTGGCAGGCCACAGCCAGTGACGTGCGCCTCACACGCACTCGGCAAGCGCACTGAACCCAATCTGCTGGCTCGCACTAGGCGAAAGCGTTGGCAGGATGCGGTGCGCGTGGGGGGAAGGGAGTACAGCACATCGTTACTTCACGCAATTCAATTGTATGTCAGTCAATTGCTCGCTGTGTTTTTTGTATAAACATTTTATTGAGTTTTCCACAAGTCAAGAAAAGTAAAACACAAGTACAACATACAGTATATGCACATATATAAAATATAAGGTTTATCACCTATATGTATATATATATATAATGGGAGACATGAAACAACAAAATACGGATTGCAAGACAATGTAGATTATGACAATGGCAAACTGAGCTACTTTGAAGAAGATGCATTGAAGCTCCCAATAAAGTTTGCCAATTGAATAAGATACAAACAATGGGCTATCACGAGTGTATTGCAGTAGCTTAGATCGGTCTCAACTCGTAAAAGTGCAGGCATACACTGTACATCATCAAGTAACCAAGAAAGAAAAGTGTCAATTAAAACAAACCAAATAAGAAATAAATAAAAGGGATGAAATAAAAAGGGGAAAAGGGTAAACAAAATAAACAAAACAAAACTACAAACAAACCAGCTGCCTTGTGTTAAGGAAGATTAAATGCAATATACATCTTGGTTTACGAAACGCCCATGTTATAAACATGTAACAATCCTACCCCATAGTGCACAGCAGTGCGTGGCGACCGTGCTCCTTACACATTATCAAGATTTCGGAGTAGGTTCCAGGAGGTAAGTTCAAAAGGCTTCATAATATGTTCACGTTGGTCAACAGGCAAGTAGTCTAAACTAAATACACACTTTTTATGAAAGGCCTCAACCCCTTTATCAATATCCGGGTAGGTAGCCCTCCTGTCCAGGTAGATTAGTTCCAGCAGTCTATCCTTCATGTTATGAATAAAAGGTGGTGAAGTCTTAATCCAGTTATATTATAGAGTCACCTTGGCGACAGTAACAATAACAGACATGAGGGGTAGGTCTTGTTTGAGGGCTGGGAATAACTCAACCCACTCCCCAAAGTCGGCCCAGATTATTGGGAAAAAGCTTTTCTGAACTCGCACCTGAAATATAGAGTTAATAAGACCAACAACCTTGTCCCAGAATTTCCTAATTTTACCACATTCCCAAAAGTTATGGATGAATGTCGCCCTAGTACTATGACACTTGGGACAGGAACCTGATTCCTCAGGGGACATATGACGCCTTTGTGCCTGCGAGATATACACTCTATGCAATGTCTTAAAGTGGATCTCCTGCAGAGAGGGAGAGGTCAGAGCCCTTAGAGTCCTGTCATAGTACTTCAGTGGGTCCTCTGGAAATTTTAAACCAGGGACATCCTTTTCCCAAGAAAGTAAAGTACGCTTCCACAATTTGGCAGGATCTAATCGTGAGATTACCTCTGTAACATGACGGATGCGGAAGGTATGTTTAGTAAAATATGAAACAATATCATCAATAGGGCTTGCGGAAATGGAAAGGGCACTTTTCATCTGTAGAGCAAAATGTCTAGCCTGGAGAAACATATAGAATTGACTGTTGCCTATTTGAAACTTTTCTTTGATTTGTGTAAAAGAAAGGAGAGCACCTCCCGGATCAAAGATGTTGCAAATTGCCTTAATACCCCTGACAGACCAGTTTTTGAAGTTGTGATTTTGCATACCAGGTTCAAAAGATGGATTACCCCACAGGGTGTGATACATGGATATGGATGGGTTACTTTTCACTAATTTATGTGCTGAAGTCCACGCTTTATACGTATCCTGTATAAAAATATTAGTTTTAATAGAATCAGGGATAGTTTTTGTGGGCTGAAACAACAGCGATCCCAACGCCAGTGGAGACACCATGGATTGTTCTAATTGTAAGTTAGTGAAATGGGATTTATCTAACAGCCAGTCAACTATATATCTGAAATGCGTGGCCGTGATGAAGTTCTGGAGATCCGGCATCCCCAGACCCCCATCCTTTCTTCTGAGCAGTAATTTGGCTCTCGCAACCCTAGGCTTATGATTCTTCCATATAAAATTGGAAAACATGGACATGCATCTCGAGACATCCGGCGGGGTGGGGGACACGGGGAGCATTTGAATTAAATATGACAATTTTGGAAAGACCACACTCTTCACCACAGCCATCCTTCCCATTAGGGATAGAGGTAAATTAAGCCAGCTTTTCAGGAGATTGGAGATTTTTGTGATGCAGGAAGTATAATTAACCCTATATAACTCACTAAGCGAGGAGGGGATTAAGACTCCCAGGTATTTGAGCTGTATATTCGTTACTTTAAAGAATCTAGAGACCAAATCTGAGACAGAAGGAGTCCTAGAATTAGGGAGAATCATGGCCTCTGACTTACTAAAGTTAACCCTAAAACCTGCAAACGAGCCAAACAAGTTAATGAGCGCCAGGATGGTAGGAATGGAAGTGGCGGGCTGGGAGATAAAAAGCAGCATGTCATCTGCAAAAACAGCAAGCTTAAGCTCCTGTTTATTAATAGTTATTCCCTTAAAATCCGGGGACTTCCGGAGAGCAACTGCTAAGGGTTCCAGGGCTACCGCGAATAGCAGTGGGGAGAGGGGACACCCCTGCCTAGTGCCTCGCTGAATAAAAAACCTATCCGAGATAAAGCCATTGCAAGCGACTTGAGTGTAAGGGTCGTTATATAGGGCCCCCAGCAGAGCAGTAAACTCAGAAGGAAAACCAAATTTAGTTAGGGATTCCATGAGGTGATCCCAGGTTACCAGGTCAAAAGCCTTTTCAGCATCAAGTGACAAGATCAATTCCGACCCAGGATCACCGCATGACTCCGCCTGCTGGATTACTGAGAGCACCCTACGGACATTAACAACTGAGTGTCTGTGCAGTATAAAACCCGTCTGATCCGAGTGAATTATACACGGCAAAATAACCTTAAGTCGCTCTGCAACGATCTTCATAAACAATTTATAGTACACATCTAATAGGGATATAGGCCTATAGGAAGACGGCAGTTCCGGATCTCTGCCTGGCTTTGGGAGGACTTTAATTACTGCGGCATTAAAATAGGCTGGAGCGGAATGCTGCAAAAGGATAGAATTGAAAAAGGCTACCAAGGACTCCCCTATTTCTGGCGCGAGGATTTTAAAGAATTCCCCACTAAACCCATCCGGACCTGGTGACTTTTGGTTTTTCAACAATTTGATGGCCTTCTGCAATTCGGCTAACGTGATTGGGGTTATTAGGGAGGCAGCCTGGGCCTGTGAAATTTGTGGTAAGGAGACATTGGACCAAAATTCCTGCTTTTTATGCTCATCTATAGGGTCTTGAGAGTACAAATTTTGATAAAAGAGTTTAATGATTGCAGCTTTCAAATACATCAAGGGTTGTGACCGGCTAGAGGATGGTAGCATTTTTCAAAAGAAAAGGTGTAATAGAACACGAGTGTAAGGTAGGTTCATAGTGTAATTTATGTATATAAATAAAATAACGGACATTTTTACACATTTTATTCAGGGTTTTACATGTAGTGTTAGGTCATGTAATATTGCAATGTTTATTTGGGTACTTTGTTACAGTTTTTAGGAACACATAACACATTTGCTTGTAGAATTCTATCACTTATCAGGCTACTGCTTACACTACTATAAGGATTAAATAATTAAAGATAATTAAAGTTCAGCAAGTATGCGCATACTGTGATAAAGAAAACAGGGTGTATTACCTTAGTTGCTTGTATTATGCCGGTCCTGGTCCTTTAGGGTTTCACAGTAGACCACTGAGGTGTCCTTTACTCGGGGTCCGGATAAATGCCCAGCCGTGCAGTAAGCAGATGCGCTGCTAACGATGTGCTTCGGGTCAGTCCTTATGCCCCCATTGATGCAGACTAAACTGTCTGCTTGCCGTCCGGTAGCTAGAATGCGTGTTTGATAAGAGATCTCTTAGGCCCCTTACTTTTCCGCTATTCCAAACCTACGCGTTTCACCCTTGGTAGGGCTTCTTCAAGGATAAATATTTGGAGGAAAACACGCTTATCTGTGGCAGTATCAAAGGCAGGGATTACTGGTTTGCAGATTTGCCAGTAGATTTATAGGGGCAGTTCCTCAGGTGATTCCAGCTGTGCTCATCCCATTGGTGAATCCTCTTACTGTGTTTTGCTGAGGCTTTTGTGGATATACCGTTTGAAGGGAATCAATTTTTCAGTTAGGAGGACAATCTCTATGTTGTTGTCCTAGTGCGGTTTGATAGGTGTAACCATCTTTATATTGTTCTGAAGAATACAGATAGTTTGGCAAGCCATCGTTGTCACTAACAGCAAGGATAGTCCTATGTGCAATTCAAAAAGTATATTGTCCAAAAATGCATGTAATTCACAATATGAGTCGCTATTAAAGATGGCTGCAAAAACATTTAATATACAGTACATGCCTGATGCTCCGATTTACTTTATGTTCTTTTTTTTACCTTGAAAAAAACGTATAAGCATATATGCTATTTTATTTTACACAGTTTGTTACAATAAATCTTTTACTTGCTACATGTACCAGCTAGCGCCCAGTACTATATTTCTTTTGGTACATTCGGCTGGGTTCAGCCCAGGGGTTGGGGAATCCCCTCAAATAGTACACCAGTGGCAGCTTCCTGATCAGTACACACAAATTGGGACAGCGCTGTTCTCTACACCTACTATCTTTTTGTTCTGCTTGCTGAGGTTTTACCATATGTGTTTTTTTTGTTTTTTTTTGTTATGTTCCTGTCATGGCCTGATTCAGTCTTAAGGAGAAAAATAAGAGCATAAAGTTACTCCTGGGCTAAACCATGTTGATTGCAGGGGAGTCATATTTCATCTGTTGCAAACAGTCTTAGAGTTAAGAGGTAATGTTTCCTATCCCAAGACTAAATAACAGTATAATAGTAAAGCTGGTCAGTATGTGTGCAGTAAGAAATTCAAGTATATGTATTCAAAGAATACAATTAACTTGACTCCCCCTGAAATCAACATGGTTTAGCACAGGAGTTACTTTCCTCTCTTAATTTCAAGCTCCTTCTGGAGTCTGAATCAGGTCCATAATTGGGACCTTTGTAAGTTGTCCAACATGACCAATTCCACCAGGTACGAAATACTCTATTCCAGAGCTCCAACAATCAGTTACTGTGGTAACCACGGGGCAGCAATGTGACTCAGTAAGTAGCACTTGTGTCCCACAGCGCTGAGGTCATGAGTTTGCTTCCTGTACTAGGCCTTATCTGTGTGGACTTTGTATGTTCTCCCTGTGTGTGTGTGGGTTTCCTCCGGGTGCTCTGGTTTCCTCCCACACTCCAAAAACATGCTGGTAGGTTAATGGGCTGCTGAATAAATTAAGCCTAAAGTGTGTGTGTGTGTGTGTTAGGGAACTTAGCATGTAACTTCAATGTGGCAGGGACTGGTGTGAATGTGAAATACTCTCTGTAAAGCGCTATGTAATGAGATAGCGCTAATAAATAAATAACCAACTGGGAAGAAGAGAGAGAAATGTTTTTCAGACATTAGTGAATTCATTATATGCTTCACATTAACATACAGCAAATGTAATTAAGTAAATACACACGTGCACACATAAAATGGTAGTCACAGAGGGCACTTAATGTTACTTAAA
>WWET01005315.1:84382-96767 GCA_011038615.1 Limnodynastes dumerilii
TTATTTCAATAATTAATTGTATTTTGATTGTGCATATTTTGTGCATATTTCGCCCTTTTTTTGTGCATATTTGCATGCATATTTTGGCATTTTGATAGTGCATATAATCCGATGTCTAATTATGAGCTTGCATTCAGACATATTTACAATGTATTTGAAATTTAATTTTCACCATATACTTAGTATAAAACATATCTCAATTCCTCTAGAATATGTTCAAATATAATGTCAATAACAGCAACTGAAAATTGTATTCTCTAATCAAGCACCACATGAAAACTGTAGAAACAATCTGAAAGCTAACAATAAATGGGTTTCACTGCAGACCTCACCTTTTAGGCAAACTCATTTAAAAATCAACTTTTATACTAAAAGCAAAGCACAAGAAATATCATGGAAACACACAGCAGATAAAAGCCATTTTGCCCATCTAGTCCATCCAATTAAAACAAATAACATAACCCCAGACCTGGCCTTTTACAGGATATCCTTGATTAAAGATATGAAGCCAAATCACAAGGTATACTGTGACGCGGTTTTGGAACACTGTATTCTTCATATAACAGAACATGCATGGGAGAATAACATACTTTAAATTCAAACAAAGCACAAATCAGATTTACACAGCAATAAATATGGCATATTAAGGTTC
This sequence comes from Limnodynastes dumerilii, assembly GCA_011038615.1. NCBI lineage: Eukaryota > Metazoa > Chordata > Amphibia > Anura > Limnodynastidae > Limnodynastes > Limnodynastes dumerilii. Next base: position 85,035 of record WWET01005315.1, read on the forward strand.
AGTAGTTAATATAGGCAATGCAAATTCAGCTTAAAACAATCTTTGAACAAACACCAACTTTTTTTGTTTTTTTTTGTAAGGATGCCTATAAAGAAAATAAATTCCTAAACAAATGCACCTAAGAAGCAGATGAACAAGATTTGGGAAGGGTTATCTATGAATTTTAAATCAGCAGGCAAAATATTTCTTGTGGAAGAGGCACTATTGTGGTATCCAGCCAGCGAGTACTCAAGATCATACGGGATGTCATAAGTTTTGGGTCTCCTATCATAATATTTAACTACATATCTATAAATGTAATTAAGAAACCAAGTTCTAAATAAAAAAAAAATTCATAAGTAATTTACATATACACATTATAAATTACCAATAGTATTTGCTATAAGGTTGCATAAAATACAATGAATGTATACAATGAAAACATACTGTGTGTGTTGTCCAGTTCAGTGGACATCTTTACTTCAACAAGTCCAGCTTGAATGACAGAAATCCCATTTCCAGATACAGTGTCAAACAGGACATCAGGAGAGTCAGACACAGACTGCATGACCACACCTGACCTTTTGCTGTATACAAATAAATGACTTGAGTAGTTGTATTTCAAAAGAACCTCAGTTTAAGTCGATGAGAATCCGGAAGAACATATTGAGATGGTTTCCCACTTAAAATAGTCTGAAGTTGACACAACATGAAGAAGGCAATCCGTTATGATGGTTTGTTTGTATGTATGCATCTGTTACCTAAAAATCAAAAGCATTGGTTTAAAAATAATAGAAAGATTGTTTAACAACACACAACAGTTTATGTTACTATAGAACCTAATTATAGCTTTTGCAATGTACAGTATGTTCTTTTGAATTCTTGACATTCAATATCATACTGGTGCATGTTTATACTCTCACTAGGCACAAAATATCCTCTAGAAAGGAAACATTAATTTGAAAATTATTCCATGTGAAATTTAATTTCAAACATACCATAAACAATTTAGAGAAAATTATGTCCTAAGTAGTAGATGTTTTAGAACTCTACTACCAGGCTGCAAATCAGTAAGCAGGTTTGTTAAAATAAGGGATCATTTGCTGTGTATGTTCAGATGCTGATTATACAGCGGAATGCAAACATGCAGGTTATGTTATATGAAGCAACTAAAACAGTCTTGTAATAGGAGCAATGTTTCATGTCCTGAAAAAATGAGGTGGAAAACCCAGAATAATGTCTCCAATAAGGACATGTCAATTTAGGATTTCCAGGTATGTGGACATTTGGAGGATTGGAATAGCCAGAGAAAACTGACAGGCGACGTGGCAGTTGTGGCTTTAAAATGCAATGCAGCCTAAAATTCCTATCCTATGCCACATAATCCGGAACCTCTCTATACTGCAACATATACACACTATAGGGTGCCACTAATAGAATGTGGCATGACACAAGGATGCCAAGGAATGTGACGTATAAGGTGCCTGACAGCCAAAAGATGTCATAGGAGCTAATCATAAATAATATAGAGTGTATATACATACATAAACACCCTTTCTAGGAACGTCCAGCCATCGGTTCAGACTGCTGTCACTTCAGTCCCAGCTCCTTTCTGGCCTCTCCCATTAGACGTGGCTCTCAGTGACCGGCCTGGTGTCTTTTCATTTTCCTTCCCCCTTGGAAACATGTGATACCGGAACTATACACTGTCAGTCGCAAGCTCCCGAACTTTAGAACACACCGTATTATTCCATAATTCCGGGGGTACAAACAAAATGCATGCAGTAACCGGTAATAAACAGTACGACGATCTATACAGAATACCAGACTGGAATGTTTCCGGGAGGAAGACAGAACGTGTAACACGAGTAACTTCCGGTGACACCTGGAAAAGAAGGCGGGGCTGCCATGTTAACCTGTTCATGGGGAATAGATTTTACATGCAGTTCATGAGTCTGTCATTTGGCTATCTGACTGATGTGGTTTTATTTCTCATATTATAAACCTATATTGGTGATGCAGCCAATTTATGTCTCTGACAATAAATCCAGCCCCTCACCAGAGCTGTCAAGCAATCTATTTACTCTAGTACAATGCCTGGTGGATTTGTAAGAAAAACATCCTTGTAATGAGAGATTTTGTAACATGAAAAGACGAAATGGTAATATTATACGAAAGAGAGAAAACTTTTTTAAATGATTTGTGATGCTCTAATTACACACCCACATATTTACAATGTATATAGGTTGCACAAGTACTGACATTTGTTTTGAAGGCTTAAACTATTAAGAAATGTAAAATAATGGTTGTTTTTCTTTGAAATAATGGAATTGCTATGTATATGTCCTTGTTTGCCTGTAAGTAACAAGGGGGTGCATACTTATTAAGATGGTGTGGTTGTACACACCTTGATAGGACCTTCTTATTTTCTTTGAATTGGCATACTTCCCATTTCATACCCTCCAACATACCCCCCTCCATTCGGTACAAAATACTCTACTCCTGCTCTTCCTTCCTGCAGACTCCACTGCAGAAGTGAGTAACCTCTCCGGTGACCTTCAGGGTTAGGCTCTGGGGAAGGGAGGGTTAGGGTCATCCTGCGGGTAGAGGAGTATAGGTTTAGGCTGCAGGGATGGGAGACTTAAGGTCAAGCTGTGGGGAGGGGAGTCTTAGGGTTAGGCTGTGGGAAAGGGGAGGTTAGGGTAAGGATTAGGTTAAGGGGTGGCGTAAAATTTACAGTTACTATTAAGTACTCCGGGATCAATTTGCGTCTTTGAGGCAAAAGCAATTCATTGACAGAACGTCCCTTTCAAAAAGGTTCTCAGTGGAGACCTACACCCATTGGGACCACATGGTATAGTGAAAATGTACTCATACAAAGCCAGTGTGGGTGTAGACAGTTACCAGTGCTGAAATGATTTGGCTCCAGGGGCCAGATTTACAAAGCTGCGGTAAAGGAAAAGTGGAGATATTGGGGTAGATCCAGAACTACGTGTGTGCGTACGTATATTCGCGGTGCGTATTTTCGGACACGTAAGTTCGCTACACTCCCCACGGCACACCCCTTGCATGGACGTATTTTGTCAAATTACGCTTCCCACACCCTGACGTATTTTGTCAAATTACGCTTCCCAAACCCTACCTTAACTTTTCCAAACGTAACAGCATACGTCCGCTAACTGACGTACTGACTACGCGAACGTACGCAGCTTAGCACGCCCATACTGTACACTTAAAATACCACCCCCCGCCTACTTCACGTAAAACGCACGTATTGTTGAATAACGTAGCGTAACATGGCCCACACGTAAGTATTTACGTGAGACATACGTGAATCATCCATACGTTTGAAAATACGCTACTGAATGTGCGTATTTTCTATGGTGCGCATGCGCAGTGCGTACAAATCTGCGAATTTACGTCTCCGCCACACGTAAATTCGCGGAAATGCGTAGTTCTGGATCAGGCCCATTGACCATAACAACCAATCAGATTATAGCTGACATTTTCTAGTATGTAAAAGAAAAGTGAGAGCTAGAGTCTGATTGATTGCTATGGGCAACATCTCCACTCTTCCTTTCTCGTAGCTTAGTAAATCTGGCTCCAGGTCATTGTTTTAATGAAAATTAATTAGGTAAAACTTTATTTTTTTGTAATCCATATATTAAGTTTTTACCCTCTAGTCTGAACCCTTTGGGTGATGCACACTTACAATAACTCTGAGCAGCATTCTACCTTTAATACACATTCAGTTTTATTGATTTTGGCTTTCCACTGAACATTTTACCTGGGATTTAGTCACAATTGAACAATGGCAGCAAAATTTTGGGGCATTAATCCATCCACTGTCAATACAAAGGCTTAATAATTAAGGACCGAATCCAGACCCACGCGCACTTTCCGTATGCGCAGTAGTCTTAAATCCGCACGGAAGAGGGGAGTAAATTCCTATCTCGTGTAGACTTTATGGCAGACATGCTGACGTGCGGATCACTACTGTAAAATTTTATTTCAACACCCCCGCCCACCTTGGAGGGCAGAGGGGAAGAACTGCCCCATTGTACGTATATTCTAGCATACAGGAATTCAGCGCATGCACCCTCCGCCTTGGCATAAGTAGTGTCACGTTATGCGGTGGCAAGCACCACACTTACCATCTCCAGCCGTCTGCTCTCCTCCTCCCGTGGTCCCGGTGCTCTCGCAGTTCAGGGCTGCAGAGACTGTCACTAGCATAGTGACAGTCTCCTTTACTCACCGCATTCAGAGTCCCGCTGCCGTCGGCGTCCCACGTGTGTTCTGGCGCCAAAGCGCCGCAGGAGCTCCGTTCCATGGGCGCCGCCATCTTACCTGCGGTCACATGATCTGAACTGCCAATGGAACTCTGCCTCTCCAGTCCACCAGCCAGTCAGTGCACAAGGCGCACTATTTAAACCCTGTGCACAGTGCTAGCCTTTATCCTGCTTCCCAGCCTTGATCCTGATCCAGCTTCCTGCCTTGATCCTGATCCAGCTTCCTGCCTTGATCCTGATCCAGCTTCCTGCCTTGATCCGGTCCAGCTACTCCAGCACCCGGCCCAGCTACTCCAGCACCCAGCCCAGCTACTCATACTTTTGTCCTACCACTTCTGTATCCGGTCCAGCTTGTCCAGTTTCCTCAGGCCATACCCTTTTCCACCCCTTAGTTCGGACTTTGTCCCCTCACTCCTTCATTGTGTATAACACTCTACATGCACCAACCTCCTATTAAACCCGCAAGTTTCCATTTTACGCCTACTTGTCAATTTCCCTTGGTACCTGAAACGGATCCACAAGATCCTGAAGCCGTCATGCTTAACTCTGGCTTAAATCTGGATCCAGTCCTAAGTGTGGGTTTTTTCACAATGGAAAAAGAACCTCAGAGGGACATAGAATGGGTTTATTTACAATATGGATGGTTAATCTGTAAAATGACGTACTACATAAAATGATGGCAAATTTACAAAAAAAATTCAGATGCATACTTACATACATACATATAAGAAATGGGATCAGAACTTTAATGAAAGGATTTATTATCCACTGTCAATACAAAGGCTTAATAATTAAGGACCGAATCCAGACCCACGCTCCGCAGGAGCTCCGTTCCATGGGTGCCGCCATCTTACCTGCGGTCACATGATCTAAACCACCAATGGAACTCTGCCTCTCCAGTCCACCAGCCAGTCAGTGCACAAGGCGCACTATTTAAACCCTGTGCACAGTGCTAGCGTTGCCAGTACAACGAGTCTACTCTCAGTGCCTGGTTCCTGCCTTGATCTTGATCCAGCTTCCTAGCCTTGATCCTGATCCACCTTCCTGCCTTGATCCTGATCCAGATTCCTGCCTTGATCCTGATCCAGCTTCCCAGCCTTGATCCTGATCCAGCTTCCTGCCTTGATCCTGATCCAGCTTCCTGCCTTGATCCTGATCCAGCTTCCTGCCTTGATCCTGATCCAGCTTCCTGTCTTGATCCTGATCCAGCTTCCTGACTTGATACTGATCCAGCTTCCTGCCTTGATACTGATCCAGCTTCCTGCCTTGATCCTGATCCAGCTTCTTGCCTTGATCCTGATCCAGCTTCCTGCCTTGATCCTGATCCAGATTCCTGCCTTGATCCTAATCCAGCTTCCCAGCCTTGATCCTGATCCAGCTTCCTGCCTTGATCCTGATCCAGCTTCCTGCCTTGATCCTGATCCAGCTTCTTGCCTTGATCCTGATCCAGCTTCCTTCCTTGATCCTGATCCAGCTTCCTGCCTTGATCTGGTCCAGCTACTCCAGCACCCGGCCCAGCTACTCCAGCACCCGGCCCAGCTACTCATACTTTTGTCCTACCACTTCTGTATCCGGTCCAGCTTGGCCAGTTTCCTCAGGCCATACCCTTTTCCACCCCTTAGTTCGGACTGTTGCTTTGTCCCCTCACTCCTTCATTGTGTATAACACTCTACATGCACCAACCTCCTATTAAACCCGCAAGTTTCCATTTTACACCTACTCGTCAACTTCCCTTGGTACCTGAAACGGATCCACAAGATCCTGAAGCCGTGACAAGTAGGAATAAGTAGGAATAAGTAGGGTGTCATGCTTAACTCTGGCTTAACTCTGGATCCAGTCCTAAGTGTGGGTTTTGTTTTTGTAACAAGAACCTCACAATGGAAAAAGAACCTCAGAGGGACATAGAATGGGTTTATTTACAATATGGATGGTTAATCTGTAAAATGACGTACTACATAAAATGATGGCAAATTTACAAAAAAATTTCAGATGCATACTTACATACATACATATAAGAAATGGGATCAGAACTATAATGAAAGGATTTATTATGAGCTTATAACTGATCCACATAATTAATCTGATTGCCATTTTTATGGTGGGAGGGTATTTATTCTAGTTGGTGACATTAATTTGCAACAGTTTTTATTGATTTCCTCGGGTTTAAGACAATTACTATTTAGAAAATGCTGAATTTATATAAAACCCAGTCTTTTTCCACCCTTCTGTAACAATGTAGGGCCTGATTCCAATGTCCATCCGACACCCGACTTCGGGCCAGATTTACAAAGCTGCGGATTTGGAAAAGTGGAGATGTTGCCTATAGCAGATTGTAACTCTCACTTTCCTATTACATACTAGAGAATGTCAGCTAGAACAGTGCTCCTCAACCTTTTTTCACCCTCGGCACACCTAAGCCCTTCCCAGAATTCCACGGCACACCTAAGTGCTTCCCAGAATTCCGCGGCACACCAAAAGCAAAATATACAAAAAATAGCAGGAATTACTAAGTACTAATTACTAAGTACATACACAGATATTACATTTGTTATTTTTTATTTAACTAATTTAACTATGTTAGCTAGCATCAAGTGTCTGCAGCCTCCCCAGTAGCCCCTATCATGTGTCTGCAGCCTCCCCAGTAGCGCCCATTCATGTGTCTCCAGCCTTCCTAGTAGTCCCCATTCACGTGTCTCCAGCCTCCCCAGTATCCCCTTATTTCCTTAAGACAAGGTCTTCCAGTGCTTTTTCCCCGGTTGAAGGCATTGTACCGCGGCACACTTGGCAACATCCTGTGGCACACTGGTGTGCCATGGCACACTGGTTGAGGAGCACTGAGCTAGAACCTGATTGGTTGCTATGGCCAACATCTCCACTTTTACAAACCTGCAGCCAGGGCTGGTGTTAGGGTGTTTGGCGCCCTCCTGCAAACTTTAAATTTAAAGTGAGCCTAATCTGGGGGCGTTTTGAATTCCACACAATCCGAAACATGAATCTTTCGAGAGAGGTAGGGCTTGAAAATAATAAAGTATCTTAGGAAGAGGATTCATTTTGATTGCTACGATCCTACCCAGCCACAAAACAATTAAAGATTTCCACTGGAGTAGATCGTCCTTAAGTTTTCGGAAAATTACAGATAATTTTACCTATATAGGATATCATATGTGGGGGTAATGTAAACTCCTAGATATTTAACTATTCTGGATTGCAATTTAAAGTGAAATTGGGAGAGGAGTTGTCCTAGGAGTTCAGTGTAAGAGCATGGTTTTCGGATTTGGAAATGTTAATTTTGTATCCGGACAACCGGCCTTTTCCTCCATGATCCGGAAAAGACAAGGAAAGGAAACCATCGGCTGCCACAGAGTTAGGAGGTTATTGTCAGCAAATAGAGAGAGTAAAATCTATCATCGCCGACTACCACACCATTAATTGATATGACAGAAGCCGGGGATTCAATCACTAGGGCAAAGATTAGAGGCAAAAGCGGACACCCTTGTCAAGTGCCGTTTGCCAGTGATAAAGGATCTGATGGAGCGCTATTGACCATTACCCTTGTCGACGGAGAATTATAAAGAAATAGTATCACTTGTAGAAAGGGTCCCAATAGGCCATAATGTAGGCCATAACGGGAGGTAGTGCTTGTGCATAGGAGGTAGGCAGAACTAAGTGAGCCAGGATGGTACAGCGGACTGCTGGACTGGACTGGATTGCTACAGAGACTGGACTGGACAGCGGACTGCTGGAGAGCAGGCAGGCTGGTAGCTGTAGTGCAGGTAAGCTGGAAGCTGTAGTGCAGGTAAGCTGGAAGCTGTAGTGTAAGTAAGCTGGGAACAAGTCAGGCTGGATGCAAGGCAGGCTGGGCTGGATGCAAGACAGGCTGGAACCAGGCAGCTTGAATGAACCAAGATGTTCTGGCACTGAGGGATCAGTGCACAGGATTTAAATAGCCCGCCAAGTGCACAAATTGGCTGGAGGGATCATGTGTGCTGCAGAGGTAGTATCTGAGTGACTGCTGGGAATCACATGACAGGAGGCAAGTTGGCGACACCCATGTACCAGAGGATAGTGGTGCAGGTGCCAAATTCCCAGACACTATGCTGCATACATGCTGCAATGGACACTGTGCAGGAGGCTGCCACTATTGGGAGTGGCACCGCTGGAGAGCGGGTATGACGTGGGAGAGCCGCTGACAGACGGCTCCTGGTCAGGTAAGTGCGGCAGTGTCTGCCACTGAGCATGACACTCAGATTGAGCCATTTAAGCTTATTACAAGGAACAAAAGAGGTCCGGCGCTCCAAACATACATTAAATAACACTATGTGTCAGCACATAAATAAAAAGGAGGTTTAGTTCACAATATAGCTATATTGGGTTAAGCTCACCTGCCCAGTGTCAAGGCACCTCCTGTAGGTGAGTCCCTATCCATTTGCTATATGTGTACACAGGAGCATTTGAATAGCCTGCAGCGGCCATGTTTGGGGAGTGGTCAGACTCCCAAATAAAACTAAACAGTAGCAAGAAAAATGGTTGCGTTTCTATCCAACAAATTAAATATGTGCAAGTGTATATATAAATATAGGGGTGCAGCCAAGGACCAAAGTGACCACTATGTAAATACAAGGAACAAAAGAGGTCCGGCGCTCCAAACATACATTAAATAACACTATGTGTCAGCACAAAAAACATAGCCGCTGCAGGCTATTCAAATGCAGGTAGCGTCTTAACAGAGACCTCCTGTGTACACATATAGCAAATGGATAGGGACTCACCTACAGGAGGTGCCTTGACGCTGGGCAGGTGAGCTATATTGTCAACTAAACCTCCTTTTTATTTATGTGCTGACACATAGTGTTATTTAATGTATGTTTGGAGCGCCGGACCTCTTTTGTTGGATAGAAGCGCAGCCATTTTTATTGCTACTATTTAAGCTTATTAGCCGCTTGGTAAGCAAGCAGTAAGTTTTACTCTCCCCGAGTGGTTGTTAGCTTACAAAGTATTTCTGGAGAGGGGTGAGTAATCTGTAAGGGCAGTGGTTTTGGCTAATCTCTCCTTCTTGGCATTAGAGGCTTGGGCAATAAGATGTCTACGGATCACTGCCTTATGGGCTTCCCATAGAATCATTGACATAACTTTTGGAGTGTCATTAAGGGTGAAGTAATTAGTCAGTTTTTCAGCTAATGGAAAAACGTGGGGTTTGACATAGGATATATAGCGCTCCTTTGTATAGGCAGCTCAATGCAGACTTACAAACAAACGATCCCCTGTAAAGAAATGGTGAAGGGGTTCAGAGGTTTTTCTCCTAGCTCTGCCATGGATCTCCTGGCTTCTCCTCTGATGCTGGCATCCTCCTCATGCAGCGTTATGCAGATCCTTCAGAGTTCTCAAGGCTTGACATTACAGTAGAAACGCATTGGTAATGCATCCTAATCCTAACATTGATCTCAGCAACCCACACATACAACCTAGGGACTATTGGCCATTGTCCCAGAAAGGTTAGTGCACGGCATTGCCTGAAACTAAAGAAACATGTATATGCCTGTTTAAAGAACTCTTATTGTGAGTATCCACTTGAAGAGATTGTTTTATTTTTGTTTGAAATAAACGATATTGCACTAGGGCCAGGTGTCTTCTTTCTCTTCCATCCACGGGGAACACGCAGAGCTACAGAAACACAGCGCATGCCAGCCCCGAACCTCGGAAGAAGGATGAGCAGCTGAGACACCAGCTGATCATAGAATTCTGAAGGAGCCGCATAACGCTGCACAAGGAGGACGCCAGCATCAGAGGAGCAGCCAGGAGATTCGTGGCAGAGCTAGGAGAAAAACCTCTGAACCCCTTTTTTGAAAAACCGATAAGACTACAGAACTGTGAGCAATTCCATCTGATTTATTCATTACTGTTACAGTGCGCTCTACCTACAGACTTTTATTCTCTGCATATCACCAGTTTTTCAGCTAAGGCCATGGATAATTCTGGATTGTGAAGAAGGGATTCGTTATTCCTCCAGGTGGTTCTAGGTGGGCAAAATGCTAATCCCGACAGGTCTACTACTACTGGGTCATGATCTGACCAAGTTCTAGGGGCTATATGAGTTTGTTGGAGTTTCAAGGTTAAATTGTGGCAGAGGTGGACAATATCAATCCTGGAATAAGAATTATGAACTGGGGAATGGAAAGTATAATCATGGGCTAAAGGATCTGTAAATTGCCAAGTGTCATACAGATGATGAAATTAAAGGCACTCTCTAAGGGCCTTGGCATGAAGGTTATCTCTATGGGTGGGGAGGCCACGGACAAAGTAGGTTTCCTGCAAAAATCTTAGGTCACTTTGAAAGGATTTAATGGAGGAGAATAATTTCAAGTGTGGGGGATAGAGCACAGTGAGATGTAGAGAGTAAGCCACTAGGTGGGGATGGGGTAAAAGGGTAGCAATGGGGGACAAGAGGGTACGAAGTGATGGGGGAGTGGCAATGGAGAAAACAACACTAGGATGGAGGGCCCTGCTCACGTGAGTTAAAACACTAAGTGGGAGGGATACATTTACAGAAGCTATTAGGAGGGAGAAGGAAGTGGACTGCTGGTGTGAGTGGAGGAGAGGGGAAAGGAAGGAAAAGCAGGGATAAATGTAGGATGCAGCGAGGATGTTAAGTGGAGAAGGGGCAGCTTAGCCTGAACAGGTGCGTTTTGAGTGAGCGGTTGAAGACCTGCAGTGTGTTAAGGTGAGACGTACTGTACCTCCAGGGTGCGGAATCTAACTACCAGGTGGGATTCGCCAGTGCCCCTGATGGTGGGAATAGACTTTGCTGCGCCCCAGTAACAGGTCGCAAAACCTGGAGTACCAGAACGTGAGAAAGGGCTATGACAACCCAGTGACTAGAAAGAAGTGTTCCAAAAGCAAGGGTAAGTATATTGAGGACAAAGGACATGCGCACACACCAATCACAAACAAGAATGAAAGTACCAACAAAAACCACAACACCATGTATTAGAGATAAATACACAAAATAGCAGTGGCACGATGTACCAGTGGAAAGTACAGGATAGCGGCGGCACTATGTGCCAGTGGTGGGTATAAGATGATGGCGGCACTATATGCCAGTAGAAAGTACAAGGTTGCAGGGGCACAAGGTGCCTGTGGAAATACAAGGTAGTGGTGGCACTATGTACCAGTGGGAAGTACTAGATAGCAGCAGCACTATGTTCCTGTGGAAAGTACAGGAGAGCGGTGGCACTATGTACCGGTGGGTAGTACAAGATAGCAGTAGCACAATGTGCCTGAGGCTAGTACAGGATAGCGGTGGTACTGTGTACCAGAAATGGGAGAAGGGAAAACAGGAAGCTGCACTATGTGCTGAGAGAATGCCCACAGAGGGAAAAAGAGAGCGGCAAGAGAACTGGGAGACTGGAAAAACGGAGTATAAGCACCATGGGCCTGATCCAGAGCTATGATGTTACGATGAGCGCTG
>WWET01005316.1:8922-27090 GCA_011038615.1 Limnodynastes dumerilii
ATATATATATAAACAAGGATATGCGCCTAAAATACGCTTGCTTGTAAATTGAATTGTACTTGGATCAATTTATTCAATGTAATTCAATAAATGCAACTTGTAGTTTTTGCAATTCATATGTCAATGTAAAAGGAAGAACAAAGAGAATAAAAAACCATCATGGTGTAGTATATTAAAAAATTTAAATTTTACTATAACAGTTTAAAAATGGCATGCGTGGCAAATATAAAAACAAATAAAGCAATAATCTTAGCTGTCCGTCTGGACTTCAATTCCCCTCATCCTTACTCCTATCCACTCAGGGTAATGGGTACAGGAAATGTTGTCTTGCCGATCTGAAGTTCAAGGAACCAACGCGTTTTGTCTGGGCTTACTATGCCCTTATTGTCTTCATCAGGGATTAAAGTGAAAGAACTTTGATCCCTCATGCAAGGGCATAGCAAGCTAGTTGCGTTGGTCCTTGAATTCTATATAGACTTAATGTGGGAGAATGGAAATTAAAACTATAAAATATATTTAGTTATTTTATGCTATTCGATAATAAAATATAATAACATAAAAGGGAATGTACTAAAATGTTTATTTAAAACATGTATATATTTAAATGTAAGAATGTTTTAAGTATTAAGATTGTTTCCTTCAAGTAAGTGCAATACTTTAAAGGAAAACCAAGCACCATATAGGTGCAAGGTAATATAAATGACCGATTGTATGCAACACACAGTCTAAGATGCTTCAAGATGTTTGGAAATACAGGGTGGGTTTTGATTGGTAAGATTTAGTGGGGTGGTAGTTAGTCAGGTGACCTAAGTTATAAATTGCTGCTGTAAAATGTACCTTCCCTCTCTTTTGAAAAATGATTTCCCTTCTTCCCAAAATTATAGGATGTATCTTTCTAACTTGTTCAAGTTTCTTTTCAGATGGGGCATAGGTTGGCAGTAGTGGTGGGAAGTCACCATTTTATTTGACGCAGAAAAAATATGGGGGAGAAATAATGTGTACATCAGAGACGCACCCTTTTAAGTGAACACCAGGTTCTCCTGACTTGTGTCTGGGTCCTGGTCTGCCTTCTCCATATGATAAGGTGTACAATTAAGGAGGTGCAGCCGGGAAATTTGGGTAGGTGCAGGGTACCTGAGGTGACACCCACCTGCTATTTGCCACCTGTCTCAACGCTAAATTTTATAGTCTAATTCAAAATTTCTGTTTTGATTTTTAAACCTATCCCCCTTTTTAAAATCCAATAAAGTTGTCCGAGTACTTATTTGTATAAATGTTGGATGCTGTGAGGTTAGGTTATCAATCGTTGATCATTTACATAGTATTTTTACTATGCATAGCATTTGGAGAAATGTTTCCAAAGAACTAAATTACAATCAATGCTGCAATGCATCTTAAAGGGTCTGATTCTCAGTTATTTTGTTGCACTTTACTTTCCAAGAAAACAGGTGCATTTGATCATGAAATACAGCACTCTGACACCTGAAGGGTGGTATGTGGTGTTTTGCAAAGTACAGTGTTGCAATATTTACGCAATTTACTACTGACTAAAAAGTATGCAAAAACAGCATTTTTTGGCATTAAAATCGCTCAACCACTTGTGTATGCGCTAAAGATGGACTATATGAAATTCTATTAAAGCATTCACACAGGATATGAAAGCTGTACAGGTTCTTTAAAAAGATGATAATGACTAAGAATATTGGACCTGATTCAGAGACTGAAAATAAGAGAGGAAAGTTACACCTGGGCAAAACAATGTTGACTTCAGGGGAGTCATATTTCATCTATTGCAAACCGTATTAGAGTTGAGCGAAGGCATTTCCTAGCCCAAGTCTAAAATACAGTGTAAAATAAAGCTGGTCATTAGCTGTGTGCAGTAGGCAATTCAAAGATATATCTCTGCATGCAAAGAACAGTTAACTTGACTCCACCTGAAATCAACATGGTTTTGCCCAGGAGTAACTTTTCTCTTTTATTTTCAATTTCTGAATCTGGTTCATTGCATGTATTATGAAATAACCTGCTTTTAAAAGCAAAATATGTCAAAATATGCTTCATCAAGAAGACTCATCAAAAGCTGTGAAAAAGGTTCACTCTCCATTTTGAAACCAGTGTTAGAAGTTGCAGCAGAATTTAGGATTTAGGTGAGACCTCCCTCCCCCACCTCCTACTAGTGTCCATACCTGGTACTGAGTCTGAACTAATGGACAAAAATAATTAATATAACCTAAAGAAGAAGAGAAAATTCTGACAATGAAATTATTGTTGCTAATAAAATATTAATACAAATCAGATAAGGCAGAACAGAATTTACTACGATGCCTGTCTTTTATATAATATATGTTTTATTAAAAAACCGCAAAAGATATACATGTACAATGCCAGTAGATAATTACAGATACATTGTAATGAAGACATGTACAAAATACACAATATATCTAGTTTGAAGTAGCTGTTTTCAGTTTTCCCATCAGCTGTACACTATGGATAACCAAAAGAAAGGTATAGAAAAGCCTGACTGACTAGTCAATATAGCAAGTCTAATTATTAGTGAATAGCGTGCCAACAGATTGTGCTGATATCTGCCCAAACCAGACAGTGAGAGAGTTCCATGGGATGTAAGAGGATCCTAATTAGCAGTGTTCGAGGGAAGATTGAGAAGAGATGTGTTTGGAGCCATAGTTAGTAGAAATGTCTGGGTATCTTTGAATAATAACCAGGAGTACCAAGTTGCTGTGAATTCAGCTGCCCCCTTAGGGCCTGATAGAGTCAGTTCCTCCGTAGACATATACAGATCGATCCTGGTCAACCATTCCCTTGGAGATGGGGGGACCTCAGACCGCCAGTGAACTGGTATCACCGCCTTAGCTGCACTATTCAGATACTTCAAGAGCGATTTTTTTATAGTGAGAAATCGGAATATCCGCACAATTAAATAGCCAAAAAGATGGTCCCATCGGGACAGCACAACCTAAAATCAGAGCAGATAGCTCCTTTACCTTTAACCAAAATGAAGTGAGTCTGGCACAGTTCCACCAGATACGAAGGAATGTACCTCTCTCTGATCCACACCTCCAGCAACCTCCCGAGATTCCCAAGCGCATCCGTGCCAGTTGTTCCGGGCAGCGATACCATCGCATCAGTACTTTGTAATGGGTTTCCAAAACCCCCAGGCTAGCCGAGCTTACTTGGGTTAATTGAAAGGATTTAGTCCACAAGTCATCTGTGTCCTGTCTGTGAAGGTCACGGTCCCATAGTCTTGTGTATAGGGGTAGAGAGTGGTATCTATCGTCTAGAATGAGTTGATAAATCCAACTAATCGTATGTCTAGGGTAGTGTGGGAGGGTATATAGGGTTTCAAAGGGCGTAAGCGGTCTAGCTTTGCCTCCACTGCAGACCCTGCGCAAGGTGATGTCTTTTGCCTGAAGGTATAAGAAAAATCAGTAGGAGAGAGGTTATATGTTCCCTGAAGAGAAGCAAAAGGTTTTACTGTTCCGTTATCTGATAAATGCATGCTACGTACAACTGAGCCCCCACACCATAGAGGAAGATTAGTAGGCGGAATGCCGGGTGGGAAGTCAGGGCTATGTGAGAGCGGGGTCAACGGCGAAGCCGTAGCTGAAATAGATGGGAGAGTTCGTAACTTGGCCCAGCTCTGCAGCATTTGATTGATCAGGGGGTGACAGAATGAGGGGAGTTTTACTATCCAAGGGATTGTAGCGGGAGGGGTATCTAAAGAGGCCGCTTCTATCGCTATCCGTTGTTTTAAACTGGGGGATCTAGTCCAGTCGAGGATTCTAGATAAAAGCACAGAGTGGTGATATTCAACCATATTAGGCAGCTGAAGACCTCCCTGTGTACGCCTTCAGTACAGAACATCCAGACTAAATCTGGGTTGTCGGATATGAAATTGGAGGGACTTCACAAATTGAGTAGGGAGAAGTATTGGGATAGTCTGAGGGAGATATAAAATCTGAGGAAGGACTGTCATTTTTATAATATTTATGCAGCCTAGCCAGGAAAAACCGCCCTGCTGCCATCTCTGTAAAGCTGTTTTGAACCGTGTAAGATCCGGAGGAAAGTTTAGTTGGAAAAGGTTTGATAGAGAGTTAGGGAGGAGAATTCCTAAGTATTTTATATGTGAGGAGGACCACGTAAAGGGGAATTTTGGTTTCAAATTGTTTAATTGCTCCTCTGGGATAGAAATATTGAGGGCTGACGATTTGGAGTAATTAATTTTTAAATTGGCCAACTGGCTAAACTTTGCAAATTCATTCATTAAATTAGGGAGAGAGACCAGAGGGTTGGACACGAAAGCCAGGAGGTCGTCCAACAATAGTGCGAGTTTATGTTACGTTTTACCCACCAGAACTCCAGAAATATTTGGGTTTAACTTTATGGTGTGTGCAAGGGCCTCCATGCAAAGCACAAAGACCAGAGGGGAGAGCGGGCAGCCCTGCCGAGTGCCATTGCTTATTTGAAAGGGAGGTGAGAGCGACCCATTTATCTTGATTTGAGCCAAGGGAGATGAATATAATGCCATAATTTTACTGATAGATTTAGGTCCCATCCCCAGATGTCTCAATATTCCTTCCAAAAAGGAATCAGTGGTGAGGAGAAGACCTGGTGTGGCGGAGCCCTCCAACTGGTAGACGAGATCAGTAGCTTTTGCAGTATTATCTCTGGCTTCTCTTCCCGGTATGAAGCCAGTCTGGTCTTCAAAGACCAAAAACAGGAGCAGTGGCTGTAGCCTATTGGCTATCATTTTGGAATAAAGCTTAATGTCTACATTAAGTAGCGATATGGGTCGGTAACTAGCGCATAGGGCTGGGTCCTTCCCTTCTTTAGGGATAAGAGCTATATGAGCTTCTAGGGCTTGGGGCGGAAACGGGTGAGTGTTTGAAATTTCATTTAACGCCTTAAGGAGAAGAGGTAGAAGATTTGCGCCAAATGTTTTATAGTATATCAGTTTAAAGCCATCTGGACCGGGGCTCTTTCCCGATGCAGATGACTTCACTGCGTTTTCTAGCTCCTCCAGAGTGAAAGGGGCCTCAAGAGCCTGGCTCACTGAGTCGACTAGGATAGGGAAATGGCAATCACGTAGATAAGCCAAAACTGCTTCCTTATGCGGTGTCTGGGCGGCAGGAGACTGTCTGGCATAGGTTATATAATGAGGAATAATAAGCGTGCAATGCGCTTGCAATGGCAGGATCAGTAGACTGCATTTTCCCCCTCTGATCTTTAACCTCCGCTATAAAGGTTAATACCCGCTGGGATATGAGCGCCCTTGCCAAGAGTGGACCCGGCTTATTGCCCCAAAGATACTGCTTGTGTCTGCACAATTTAAAAGCGAACTTTGTTTTGCAATTAAGGAGGTTTGCCAATTCCCTCCTGGCCTCCATGAGTTGTGAAAGTGTTGTCGATGAGCGAGATGATTTATGTTGTGTCTCTAAATTTCTTATCAAAAGAAGGAGACTCTCTCTTGGCTAATTGTTGTTTCTTCTTTTGGGATCCTAATTGAATAAACTTTCACCTAAGCATGCATTTGTGGGCTTCCCAAATATTAGTTTGTGATGTTTTACTATTGTCATTGAGCGCAACGTATTCCTCAATGGAGGCTTCAACCTGTTATTTGATTGAAATATCCTGGAGTAGACTTTCATTGAGCCTCCAGGAGGAACATGCAGCTTTAGATATAGTATAGCGAGAGATAAAAACACTGGAACGTGGTCAGACCATGTAATGTGACCTATCGCCACTTCTTTAAGCAGATGGAGATGTCTGTGGGACAGAAAGAGATAGTCAAGTCTCGAGCAAGATGAGTGGGGGCTTGAATAAAAGGAATAGTCATGGTCCGAGGAATGTAACAGTCTCCACGTGTCTGTCAGTTGGAAGTCATGGAAAATGCGCCTTACCTTACGATGGATGCGCTGGGGGAATCTCGGGGCACCCGCCGACGTGTCCAGGGCTGGGTCCAACACCCAGTTAAGGTCCCCACCCACTATTGTGATTCCATCTAAGAAAGATTCCATTCGCTCAAGAGAATCTGAAAGAAAAACTGCTAGGTTATGGTTAGGAGCATATAAGGTGAGAAAAGTAAAATTTTGGTGGGAAATTTTGCAGTTAACCATGAGTCCCCTACCATCTCCAAAGGGGCAGTGCGTGACTTCAGTGAGCTGTAGACGCTTAGAGAATAAAATCGCAACACCTTTAGTTTTCCCATCCGGGCTGTTACAATAAGACATGGGGGAAATGTTTGGAGTATAAACTAATCTCAGTAGATCCCACTTGGAGATGTGTCTCCTGCATGAAGATCACATCCACCTTTTCTAGATGTAGAGAGTGTAGGACTTGGGATCGTTTCTCTGGGACATTCAATCCCTTAGCATTAATTGAGCATATTTTTAGAACATTCTCTCTGGGCTGTCTGGCACTACCGGGCGAACAAGATACAGATGCCATCTAAGTTACTGAACTGTCTGGCACAATGCCAACCTGAGTGATATTTCGTAAGGCAGGTCCTGGAGGAGTGAAACAGGGAGGGAAGGTGGAAGAAGAAAAAGAGTGGAAAGATTTCATCTCTGTAGAAATCAGAGAATTTTGGACAGTGTAAGGCACAATTTTTGGAAACAGATGCAACAATAATGGCATGTGTGACAAAAGACATTGGACAAACAAAGAACACCAATAGCCGCAAACCACTGTAGCCCACAATGGCATAGGTTTCAACCTAGAGCCATTCTTACCCTAGGAAAAAAGCGGTAAGTAACATAGTGAAATAGGCAACAGTGATACTCGCCCACGATTGATTAACTTTTATAACAAGAACCTAGTATAAACTGTTTCTATTGGCTGAGGATGGAGGGGATTTGTATGAACAGAATCAAACCAGTATTAAGTGGTATAAGGAATTGTATCTCAGGTATAGGAACCTGTGTGCAATGACATGGTTTAGTAAACTAATTCTAATACTGAGACAACAAAAAATGTGTTAGAGGTAATAGCTATTATATAACCTAATAAAATATGAAACAAAAGTTAGGGTCGAATGGCCAACCACAAGAACTGGATCTACAATCTAACTGTGGCTACCATATGACTATTAGTAGAACGGTTTAAGTCTCAGAAAAAAGGGAGTCCAAAGGAATACACAGGCTTTCAGTTGGCGGCTCTTCTGGGGGAACCTGGACTTGCATGAGGTCTGCGGAGGGGACCCTTAACCTTGCGCCATCCCTCCTGTCTAGGTAATTGTGGAACAGGGGGACCATATGACTAGTTGCGCCATTCTGGAAGCGCTAATTCTGGGAGCCCAAGGGAGGAGCAGAACCGCGACACGTCTGATGGGTCTCGGAGAGTCTGCAGGCTGCCATTCGCCATCACCTGAAGGCTGAAGGGGAACCCACATCTGTATTTGATGTTACGCTTGTAAAGTTCCTCAGTAAGGGGTTTGAGGATTCTGCACTGGTGGAGAGTGTCCCAAGAGAGGTCCTGGAAGATTTGGATTTGATGTTCTTCGAAGTACACTGCATCTGAAATTCTGACCTTTCTCAGGATCGCCTCCTTCTCTGTAAAATAATGCAGTCTGCATATTACGTCTCTGGGTCTTTCCGAACTATTGCCTCTGGGACGGAGCACCCTGTGTGCTCTGTCAAACACAATCTGGGCATTAGGATCCCGGTTTAGCATAGAATTGAATATTTTGGTTAGGACATCAATCAGGCCTTGGGTGTGGATATCCTCTGGGATACCTCTTACTCTTAAATTGTTCCTCCTCCCGTGATTGTCGAGATTGTCCACTTTGTCTCTCAGAGATTTCAGTTCCGTAGCTTGGCGTTAAACTGAGTCTTGTAGGGTCGAGAAGTAATCTGTTGTGACATCTCTGTCGTCTTCGAGTGCAGTGACCCTGTCTGCAATCGCGGACAATTCTGTATGGATGTGAGCTACAGCAGCGGAAATAGAATCATGGAGTTTCGTTTCCAGGTTCAGAATATCCTGTTTTGTTGAGAGAGATTTAAGGTGAGACGGAATCTTGCTTAGATTGGTTGGTTCTGAGGAAGAGGTTGTGAACTCGGAAGGCTGCGAGGATGCCATTGCATCTGTTTCCTGTGGTGTCCCAGCACTTTTACCCGAGGAGTCTAGGGTCTCTAGGGAAACCGGGGTAGCTGGAGTGAGGTAGTGTCTCAGGTCCATTTGAGAGGAAGATTTTGCGTTGAGATGGACGCCTTGTTCGTCCCATACGGAGCAAGTCTGAATATGGTGGTTAAGATACAAGAGGGAGGGGAGCACGTGTGGGCATTTCACCATACGTTGTTCCCTACATTAGGGCCCGGTCATGACTTAACCCCACAATTTACATAGTTAATTTTAGTAAAACAGTCTCAAGGGGAGCATTTCCGTGTTTTGTGGGAGAATTATACAGGACAGTATTGAAAATTTGACAAGCTGCAGACAGTGTTGATTTGAAAAGCTTTCAGCACCCTCTGGTGGAGCTATTTGGGATAGCACTGTACACAACAAACTGCAGTTCTAGTGAAATTAATCTCTTTAAAACTGTACTGCCAGTTGCTCAATGTATCCTGTTGATAATATTCCCCTAGTGTGGTAGAAGGGAGGGAGGAGGGTTTCAGCCAGGTGGGTCCTTGCAGGGTGTACCATGGAGTGTAATATTAGGCCTGGGTCTCTGTGCGAGTTGCAAGAGTCTTAGGAGCCCTTTTCAAAATGGTGCTGGCAAGTCCCCATTCACTATCCCTGTCACCTGAGTTGTGGAGGAGAAGGGGATTCCATTTCAATCCAATTCAGAAGGCTGCTACAGGGGAGTGTTGTCTTCCCAGGGTCCAGTCATTGCACTCTGAGTTGCAGTAGCAGAGGGACAGTAATACCTGCTATGGAAGTTGCAGGCAAGCCACGTAGTGTGAAAGATGGCGGCTCCACTCCACGGCCGCCCCACCGCCGCAACCTGGCTCTGCTCAGCCGTCAGCCCCAGCCTCCAGGGAGAGCCCTCAGCGATGTCCCAAACGCAGCATCCAGAGCAGCTCACCAAGCCTCCTCCATGTGGACCTGGTCCCCGCAGAAGCCAAGAGCATGGCTCCTGTCCAGCGCTTCACATGGGTGAGTCAGCGCTCTCTCCCAGGCCGCGCAGTCAGGTGTTCCGATGCTTAGGAATGGGCAGAGTAGGGACACGTGCAGATGCGGTCTCTTCTCCAACGTCAGGACCCTGAGCCCTTCCCCGGGGGAAGGAGAGGTAATAGACCTAAGGCCTCGTGCGGGCCGCCGCGGGCCGAGGCCTCTTTCTCCGGGGAGCGTAGGAGTGCTGCTCCTACCTGCAGGTACCATGGGGTGGTCAGACCTACAATAAAGAGGTAGTATGTGGTTTTTGGGTAAACTGGGCCGGGATGGAAAGGCAAAAAACAGAGTTTTAATGTCTATTCCGGCCGGAGCTCAGCGGCAACACGTCTGGTCTTGAGCACGGTCAGGATACGCCCTCTAGGCCTCTCTTTTATGCTGTTTATTTATTAGTCCAGTTTTTAACAATGTAAAAGTCTTCTTTTCAGGAATCTGAAACTCTAGATCAAATCTACGAAGCTTCACACAAACATTAATGGGATTTTTGTGACTAAGATAAATAATGGACCAAATCTAGCTCCAGACGCAGCGGTTACAGAGGTCTGATATTGGTTCATCCAGAAATCCTTATAAGTGAGGGGAGGCTATTCCTATTGCTTGTAATGATTTTTATTATATTCCCACCCATTCATATGTCTGCCCCTTTTATTATATGTCCAGCTTCCATGTGTCTTCCCATATTTATATGTCCAGCCATTCGTATGTTTGTTCCTTATTATATGTCCAGCCTCCATATGTCTGCCCCCTTATTATATTTTCAGCCTCCATATGTCTGTCCCTTTCATTATTTGTCCAGCATCCATATTTCTGCACCTTAATTATTTATTGCCTTTCTTACCTTTGATGTTTTCTCTCTTCTCTCTTCTTCCACAGTGCTCCCTTTCTGTTTCTCCCACTCTGTCTCTCCCAGCGGTCATGTGGTGAGGCAGTGCTATTTATATAGGAACAAGTCTGTAGGAACAAGTCTGTTTTCTAAAATGACAATAGTGTAGATCCAGAACTACGTCCGTCTTCCATAGACCGCAGACGCCATCTACGTATCGAACCGATACGCAGATTACGTATAATAGCTACTACGCATGCGCAGTAGCTATTGTTTATTGAATTACGGATGTAGTTCTGGATCCGGCCCAATGACCGTAAGAGCCTTATATAACCAGCACTGCCGTACCACGTGACGGTGGTAACAATCATTATACAATGGCTTGGTGGTAACAGAAAGACTGGGTGGGTAAAAAAGCCCTGACCGTAATTTACAATCTATTTGTTTTTCAGCCCCATGGACTTACACACATGACCCTTAGCTAGTAAAAATGTTTTGCCATAATCTCTTAGTACGATGTCCTTGTTCTGGTCTGGATCAGTTATAATTACACGAGATTGCTCGAGATTGCTCTTACTATACATGGAATACATGCCTCCACCCCATTTTCCCTGCAAAATGCTCCTCAGAACACAAGAGTCGTGAAGCGAGTTATGTCACTCGCAATTGTGTGTTCATCATTACTGAACAAACACAGTGCAATCTCTCTCTCTCTCTCTCTCTCCACAAATGGGGGATTGGAGGCACTCAAGGAGACTTGCAAAAATAGATAGTCAAAAGCTCTAGTAAGAGCTGGTTTTAATGTTCAAAAAAGTTACATGATGCGGGTGGTCCGACATTCCAATCACCTCTAGGCAATTTTTATCAGGGAGAATAAAGACAGTATGTGTGCCCAGCTATATAGCAGAGCGAGAGTGTTCGGAAGTTTATGACCATTGTGGTTGCAGCTGTTTCAGTGCCTTCCTCACCCTTAAGTTATAACCAGTGTACCCACTGTATTTTTCCATTGTGTGTAAAATCTAAAACACAAATCTGTGACATGGCAGCTCCAACATTTTGTGAGTGACAGCAATCTCACTTTATGATAGTGCTGAAACTGCAGCTAATCACAGGATGTGATGGTATACCATGTCTGTATTGCTTAAGGAACATGTCCATTAAGGCTCCAGCCTTAATGTTGTAATTTCATTCCTTTTTGGAGTTTCAGTAGTGAAGTTTCAAAGATCTCTAAATTTGGTGTCAATGGGCCTGATCCAGAACAATGCACGCTTGCGAACTAACGCTGGTCGTAAGCGTAAAATTGGCAGAAAAAACGCACTGCACATGCACCTAGTGACAACTTCCGGTAGTAACATACTGTTTTTCGTAGCGGTGATTCGGGCGTCCATATACTTTACTTCGTTTTTACAGATGAAGGGGCGTGTTTATAGTACGAAGTTCATATGGAGTTAAGGAATATAGGCGGGGGAGACATTTAAATTGTACAGTATGGGCATGCTAAGCGTCGTTAATACGCATTGAACGTATGCACGGCCGTGGGTACGAACACAAAAGTGAGGGTAGGGTTTGCCGAGTGTATGGAAGCTAAACTAGGTACGAGCAAGGGGAGTGCCTATTGCCGTGCATCGGTGGTACATTCGGTGATAATACGCTACACACACCAGCTTAGGTCTGGATCAAGCCCAATGTGCGAAACCTTATTCAGACGTGTTAAACCGCAAGGTTTTTTGTCTATGGAATTTCATAGCTTTTTAAATAGCTAAAATATTTGTTTTTAACATTAGAAACAGACATTGTCATTGATACCTTGTAATTAACACAGATCACATCCTGTGACATTATACCAGCCATATATCTGTACAGACACTGATGCATAGCACATTACACACTCTGCCCTAACACTATATCTTACTGTACCATTTAAATACCTATGCCCACCCACCATGCTTATTTCTATGTGTAGTTATGATGTGTAGAGTAAAGTGTTGAATGTGTGGGGTGTAGTGTAAGGGGATGTATGTATGGGGTGCAATGTAAGGGGGTGTATGTGCAAGGTGTAGTGTAAGGGTGTGTGTGTCTTGGGTGTAGTGTAAGGGGGGCATATTTGTGGGGTGTAGTGTAGGGGGGAGTTGTGTGGGGTGTAATGTAAGGGGGATGTATTCCTTAGGTGTAATGTAATGGGGGTGGGGGGGTGTAGTGCATGGTGGGGTGAGATATGTGTGGAGTGTAGTGCAGGGTGGGGAGAGGTATGTGTGGAGTGAAAGGGGAGGTATAAAAGTTCGCATAACGAAGTAGCCGCAATGCGATTTTTTCATGGACATGTGTGGTCCATTCCCTTGTTATTTCATCATCTATTAAGCAGGTAAAAGGTCTGGTCAATTAAGCAGGTAAAAGGTCTGGAGTTGATTCTACATGCATTTTGGAAACTAAAATTTAAACCCAAAACTTAGCACCTCATTAAGTTAAGTATGGTGGTGGTAGTGTTCATAGCGTGGTCATGTATGGCTGGCAATGGAACTGGTTCCCTTCTATTTATTGATGATGTGATAGCAGCAGCAGGATGAATTCTGAAGTGGCAATGACCCGAAGCATACTGAAAAAGCAAACCAAGATTTTTTTTAAGGCTAAAGAGTGGAATGTTAGTCAATGGCTAAGTAAATCACCTGCCCTGAATCCAATTGAGCATGCATTTCACTTGATGAAGACAAAACTGAAGGGATAATGCCCCAAGAAGAACCATGAACTGAAGACATTTGCAGTAGAGGCCTGGCAGAGCATCACCAGGGATGAAACCCAGCGTCTGGTTGTTACACGCCGTAAGAGTTTAACTAGCAGGGTGTAATCAGGCCAGATTGTATGTGTCCAAACAGATGCTGTGCCTAACACATAAGAAATGGAAGTGATAGTAAGCAAAGATGGGCCAAACAAGGAGATGCAAAATAAAAAATAAATAATAAATAATAAATATAAAAATATGGAATAAAGAATGGTGAAATAAAAAATAAAAAATAAAGAGAAATAGTGAGCTGTACCAAACCGATGTATGATCCAAAATACCTAGGGGAGAGGGTTGCAGAAAACTATAAAAAAGAGAAGAACATGGGACCTAGATCAATCAGGATATTACATAAAGCAATTTAAGGGGAGCGAGTCATTTAGACCATGAGGGGACACACAGTCTAAAGTGAAAATCCACTTGGATTCCAAACGGAGGAGGGCCAGTTCTCTGTCACCTCCCCTGGGCAAGGGGGGAATACAGTCAATAATTTTACACCTCAGGTCCGGAAGGGAATGTTTCTCCAACAGATAATGTTTAGCCACAGGTTGGTCCGCTGAACCTGTGTTGAGGGCAATCCTTATGGCCGAGCGGTGCAGATTGAGTCTTTCTTTAAAAGTTCGTATTGTCTTCCCCACGTAGATGAGGCCACAGGGACACTTCAACAGATAAATGACAAATTTGCTGGTGCATGAGAGGACGTGCTTAATTTTATAACATTTCCCTGATCTGGGATGATGAAAGGTATTGCCGGTATCTAAATGCCGGCAGGTAGCACAGTCAAGGCATCTGTAGCAACCAGGGGGGCGACTCAGAAAGGTTGTGGGCTGTGGGATGGACGAGGAGATGTCTGTATGTACCAGTGTATCTCGGAGATTACGACCTCTGGTATGGCATGGCATGATCCGTAATTTTTGTAGTGCTGGTAGAGAGTCATCAGATTTAATAATAGGCCAGAGGGCTGTGATGGCTTTACTGATGAAAGGGCTGCCCCTTGAAAAGTGATTTACCCATGGGAGAACGTCCTGTTTCTTATTTTTCACTGCAGGATTCAGTAGACTGCTTCTGGGGAGGGATAGGGCTTTTGTCTTAGCCTCTAAGAGGATCTTGTCAGGATACCCCCTTTCTTTGAATTTATTCGTCATTTCCTGCAATTGTATATCTCGACCTTCAGTGGTATTATTAATCCTGCATACTCGTAGGTATTGTGAGTAAGGCAGGCCTTTCTTCAGAGCTTGGGGATGGTGGCTGCTTGCCAGCAATAGTGTATTGCGGTCTGAGGGTTTATTGTAGATACAGGTGGTCACCTGTCCATGCAAAATAGAGATCTGAATATCAAGGAAGTGGATAGAGTTGGTGCTGCTCTCAAAGGTGAACTTTATATGTTCGTCCATCGTGTTCACATGATTCATCATTTCATTGAATTCCAAGATGGAACCCCCCCATAGAATAAAAAGGTCGTCGATGTAGCGTCTCAGAAGTAATAATTTATCGCCACACTGAGGATTGTTAAAGAACAACTTGTGTTCGATGTCTGCCATAAAAGCATTCGCGAAGGAGGGGGCTACTGCCGAGCCCATTGCGCAGCCTGAGATCTGTTGAAAATATTTTTTGTCGAATAGAAAATAATTTCTTTTAAGCGTCAGCTCTAAGAGACAGATGAATAAGTCTGGGGAGGGGCCGATATAGTGAGTGTTAGACCTGATAAGTTTCTCCACAGCTTGTAGTCCCCGATCATGCGGTATACTGGTGTATAGACTCACCACATCCACTGTGGCAAGTACCACGTTCTTAGGCAAATCCTCCAATTGCGATAACACATTAAGAAAATGCGTAGAGTCCTTGATGTATGTGTCCAGGGATTGTATACATGGTTGGAGAATCCGGTCAAGCAGAAGAGAAATAGGGTGATACAATGAATTCCGGGCAGAGATGATCGGACGTCCAGGAGGACAGGTGTTGTGCTTATGCACTTTCGGGAGTGTGTATAAAATAGGTACCTTGGGGTGTTTATTGGTAATTCCCTTGGCCACGGTAGCTGGTAAATTGCCACTCTCAACTGCTTGTCTCAGGATGTTATCCAGCTCTAATTTGAATTCTGATGTTGGATCTGTATCCAAAGACCGATATGTGGTCTCATCAGCCAACTGTCGGTAGACTTCCTTGGTATAGTCTGCCAGGTCCTGTATCACTATGGCCCCTCCCTTGTCAGCCGGACGGATGACGATGTCTGTGCGTGTAGACAGTGATCTCAGGGCTTGTAGTTCCTGATCTGTAAGGTTCTTACGCAATTTAGGTAAGGCTCCTTTTGTCTTTACAACCGCATCATCCAAGAGGCGTGCAAAACTTTTAATGGAGGCATTGAAAGTCTGGGGTTCAAAGTTAGATTTTTCTTTGATCCCTCTGTATGGTTCTAGAGTCTGTTCCATGTCACCCTCTTTATGTTGGAAAAATTCTTTTAGTTTGATGTGTCTGATTAATCTGTGATGGTCAATTTTCCATTTGAAGGAATCAAGCTCCACAGAAGGGACATAAGAGAGGCCACGGTTGAGGATAGAGACTTCTGAGGGACTTAAAGGAGATTTGGACAGGTTAAAGATCAGGTTCTCTGAGATCTTGTGCTTGCCTTCGTAATATTGTGCCCTCTTGCATTGACCCCCGCGCCTGGTATATTTCCTCCCCTGCTAATATATATATATTAGTTTTTTATTATTTAATTTAATAAAATTTATTATTATGATATTTGACATTAATATTGTTAATCCTTTAGGTTTATTATACTTTATTTATTTATTTATTTAATTGTATTAATTTTAATTGATATTTATTTTGTTATATATAACAACATTAAAAATATAAACAGAATTAGAAATAGAAAAATAGGGAAATGTAGAAATAGATAACATCGAAATTAAAAAGAATAGCTATAGAGAGAATTCGAAAATAGAGATATCGAAATACAAACATATTCTAAATTGGGAGTTTTATGAAAATGAATCTATAGAAATAGAGAATATTCGCAATATAGAACATTCGAAAAAGCAAAATTCGAAATAGAAATATATTCGAAATATGCATGTTTCGTAAAGAATAACATGCGAAATAGGGATTGGTAGAAATAGAGAAAATTCGAAATTCGGAATAGCGAAAATTCGCAATTTAGTGTTCGAAATACAGATTATCGAAATAGCGATTTTCTAAGCGGGAACTGCATACCGTCTCTCATGGGGGACTATTACCTAAACCTAACTGTAGTCCCATGGAATCTCTTTTCTTTGCAAAGGTGTTACAGCTGCCGTCTAACGGCAAGCTGTATGCATCAGCTTCCTCCCTTGTTCTGCCGCTTACCTTGGTTCCCGCGGCGCGTCTGTGGGGATTCCCCTGCCAACATCCTGCTTGGTTACAGCGTCCTTGCAACCTGTTCACGTGCGCCGTCTTCTCTATCAGACGCGCATTCAGTCTCTCTGCTAGTTATGCGTTTCCTGTCTCCGTGGAACGCATCCTGGGCTTGGGGGCAGGGTTTTGGGCTGTCCTATTACAGGACAGCAGCATGTATTTAAACACCTCACTTGCCATTACCCCGCGCCGGTTATAGAGTCTGTTTCCTCAGTTCTGTGACCTGCTACTTACTGTGTGCCTAGTGCTTTCTAGCCTAGTGATCTGACCGTTGTTTGACCCACTTACCTGCCCTGATTCCTGCCTCAGTTTCCTTTGTGTATCCAGCCCCGGTTCTCATTCCTTATTGTACCTACCTTTCCCATTGAACCTTATTATCCCTTGAGTGCTTGATTTATGTTACCTCTTCAGAGGCCCCGCTGTGTGAGTGTGTGTGTGTAACTCCTAGTGCGTCTTTTCCAGTCTCGTGAACTATCTTCTGTCCTTTGTGCTGGGTTTTGTGTTTCTCGTAGCCCGTCGCAGTCTGGTCTCTTCCGGACTTGCTCTATTCCTGCTTATCTAACTACTCCCTTCCCCTCTGCCTGGTATTCACTTCGGGTTTCATCTTCTCTTCCTCGAGTCTGGTTCAACGGGGCACGACCAGGCTATTGGGATGCAGCAAAACCCATCCCCACCATCAGAGGCTCTCTGAAAACCCCCCGATAGCAAAGATACCGGGCCCCGGCAGTCGACTCAGTCACTACCTCTCTCTCTTCCATGGCCGCCTTGGTTCTCTCCGAAGTAATCTCGGAGCGCCACTCCAGTACACCATCTTCCCCACGACCACTCTGGTTCTCTGCCAGGTAAAACCGGAGTGTCGTAATATTATAACCGGCCGAATCATGCAAAACATGGGTTCCCGGTGGAACCCTCCACGGCTGAGGCCATCAATGCCCTCATCACCCAAGTACCCAGCCTAGAACAGATGGTTCAGACCTTAACCACCAAGGTGAATGACCAGGGAGAAATAATTTCGGCCCTGTGGGTCTCAGCCGTTGCTCCTTATGCCCCTGCCCCGGCCATAGTACCTGCAACCTCCGATATCAAAGTGAATCTCCCCGATAAGTATTCAGGAGATCACTGCCAGTTCCATATTTTTAAGGAAAATCGTTGCCTATACTTCCGGCTTCGTCCTAACGCCTCGGGTTCAGAGTCTCAGCGAGTCGGTGTGATCATCACTCTCCTCCAGGGTGACCCTCAAGCATGGGCATTCAGCTTACGCCCTGAGGATCCAGCCCTCCAGATGGTTGATGCCTTCTTTGAAGCCCTAGAGTTGCTATATGAAGATCCATATCGAACGGCTACTGCTGAGTCGAAACTCCGTTCCTTACGACAAGGCAGGGAGACAGCCAAGGAGTATTGCTACGAATTCTGCCGCTGGGCTAATGACTGTGGCTGGAATGATCCGACCCTCCACAGTCAATTTCGTATTGGGCTTTGTGACCAGGTTAAGGACGCCATCGTCCAGTTTCCGACATCTCGAACCTTGGTAGAATTTATGAGTCTGGAATGCCGCCTAGAAAGGGACTCTACTGGCTGTAGAGTCCCTTTCTAGGGATGCTTCTCCATGTGTCATCTGCCGCAAGATTTTCAGTCTCCAGAAGAGCCAATGCAGATTGGGTCATACCGGCTCTCCAAAGAAGAGAAAGCTTGCAGATGAACCCTAGGGTTGTGCCTCTACTGTGGAGGAAAAGCCCATCGTACAGATTCTTGTCCCAAGAAGCAACCAATGCCATCGGGAAAAGAGTAACCCAGCCGGATTGCGAGGAGCTCCGGTTGGATGTACATCTATCTAGTCTCCTCAAAAACTCACTGCTGGTCCCAGCCCGACTGGTCCTTAGGGATCACAAAGAACAACTCTTTGCCTTTGTGGACAGCGGCGCAGCTGGGAACTTCTTGGATATGGGACTGGCCCAGTCACTGAAGATTCAGGTCTGGAATCTGGACATACCTGTTTTCACAGTGGGTCTTAATGGCCAATCATTATCTGAAGAGCCCATCCTGCTGA